>PVIH01003962.1:0-27615 GCA_004025045.1 Sigmodon hispidus | reverse complement strand
GGTCAAGATGCAGGGAAGCTCAGAGGCTCAGCCAACTCCTGAGCCCAGACTCAGGTTCCACAGCAGCTCAGCAGGGTTATCTTAGTCAAGAGAGAAGTCATTACCACAGTGCTATGGAAATGCAAGGAAAGAAATTGGTGCTTGTTGCTTTGGAAGCCCTATCCCCTTGCTCACAATCATGGAAAATTACAGACTACTTGGTGGAGACCATTTCCCCCTGACATGGGAAATTGTGTTCCTGTGAGTCACTCCAAACCCCTCAGCCACAATTTTCCATCCCATGTAAGCTATTATTTCCAACTGGGTGTTGACAAGACAGAACTGCTCCCTAATGCTTAAGTAATAGAATGGAAAATAGTTGACAAAGTATGAAAAGGTTGACTTTGATTATACATACAATCTTTTCTTTCAAGATCAAAATGTATTTAAGCAGGTGTGAGTCATTCCTTACAGGGTTGTGAAGTGGTTTGTAAATTTGGATGGTTATTTAATCGGATTTTTAAAAAAAATAATGACTTCCCTGGTTTTCTGCATGCATATTATAAAGACTCAAGATACATATAAGAAGATAAATGCAAAATTCACAAACACAGTAACTCCCACAAGTATATTTCTCTGTGAGAGGTGGAGAAATGGATCAAGAAACACAAACAATTTTATCACAATTAGATCCTGTTGCATTTCTTGCAAAATAAAAATTAAAAATACAGCTGTCTATAAACTTAATAGAAAACAAGAGAAACTGAAATTAAAAATTCTAAACTTTATAGAAGTTGACCCTTCAAAGATGGCTCTATAGATACAAAAAGCAATGAAGTCTTTAAAGCAATGGGTACCATTAAATAGAGGCTGTTTTTCTAATTGTTTTCATTTTGGACAATAGGAACTGAAAGATTCTTCTAAAAAGGTTAAGCGTCTGGCACATTTACACTTTCCCCATGCCCTCCTTACAGTGTTTCCTGATTGGCTGGGTGTTTCATTTTGTTTGCTTGGTCAAGATGTGTGTGCTCACCCTGTGTTCAGCAATCACATTTTCCTCTGTTGTTGCTTTTGATCATCCTAGTTCTTTATTTGATTCAATACTCCCCTGAGGTTATTCTATCATTTTTCAGTTAGGTCTTGGTGGGATAGATTTCACACAATGATATACAATATTGGTTGGAACAAACCTGTTCAGAAGGCATTTACTACAAGCCTGGTACTGTTCTAAGCACTGTAGCTATAGCTACAGAGATCACAATAGAGCTAGGGGTAGACAGAAGACAGACAGACAGACAGACATACTATGCCATCAAATCTCTAAAATAACCCAAGTTCCTGTTTAACAGATGAGGCAACAGAAGTAAAAAGAAATGTCAAACACTAAATTATAGCACTAGCAAAGGCTAAAAACAGAACCCAAGCCCAGGCAGTCTGCTTTAGAGTGTATCTTAAAGACTTCCTGCTGGAAGGTTAATGGATGCTATTTTACAAAGCTTTGCTTTGTTTGCAAATGTTCTCCTTGTTACCTTTATACCAGAGTGAAAATCTGACTAGATGAATATATTGCAGGTCACACTTCTTTTCCTATGTTAGACATTGATCTACTGTTCTTAGGCATTGGGAGTTGACAAAGAGACATCTATGGTATGATATTTTAAAGCAATAAATCAGTTCTTCCATCATTTCAGAAAACTTCCTGGTATTATTTTTCTGATACTTTCCCCACATTCTATTGTCAAGTTTATAAGAACAGTCAATATCCTGGCACTGAGTTTTCTGAGCCACTTAGCTATTCTCTTATTATTATTTACTCTGCATTCTTCATGATTTTCTCTACTATAATTAATATTATTTTTATTTGTACTTATTATCTCTATTTCTTATACATTTTAAAACTATATGTATATATATGTATGCATCTGCTTGTGCATTTGTGTATGAGGGTGCAGTGTCTGGAGAGGCCAGAAGAGGACATCAGATTCCCCTGGAACTGGAGTGACAGGCAGTTGTGAGCTGCTTACTATGGGTGCTGGGAACAGCACTTGGACCTTTTGCTAAAACAGAAAGTACTCTTACTCACTGAGCATCTCTCCAACCTCATCAATTTATTAAAATGTTATCTCTGTTCCTATGGTATTTAGAATTTTATTCTATTCCTTGACCTCTTCAATACCTTGCTCCAGGTCATTTTGCCATCCATCTATCCATCTTGTTCCAACCCTTTGCTTCATTCACCTTCCCACTAAGTTACTACATAGCACAATGCACTTGCAAGAACCTGCTTAGTGCTTTAGTTTTGTCTTCACACTCAGCATTTCTCATGTCTTTAATGTGTTTTTCTTCTTAGAATGCTTATACAAAGATTGTTTCAGGTTTTTTTTTTCATCTTATGATCATCACAGATGATATTAACCTGTCTATTGGTTCCATAAAATACGATTCAGATCAATTTTCCTTGACACCTTCCTGCCTCATGCAAAACTCTTTAAATTTCCCATTTTGAGCTATAGTTTGAAGGTTAGATGTTCCTCTCAGCCCTCTTTTTGTAGCCTAAATATATGGAAGGAGAAAGAATGCTGATTCAGCTGGGCCACAGTGGGTCCTCACTTGTGGTCTATGTTGGCCATCTGCTATCCACTATAACAAAATACCTGACATAATTCACTTACGAAGAGAATGTTTCTTTTGACTCACAGTGTTAGAGGATCCAGTTCAAGATGAGGGCCTCTAGTGAGGGAAGCACCATAGTAGAAGCAACTCTTCCCAGGGACAGGAAGCAAAAGACAGAAAGGAGCCAAATGCCCAGATTCCCCTTCAAGGGCACATCCCCAGTAATCCAATGACTTCACACAAAACTTCACTTGCTGAATTCTCACTACCTTCCAGGAACACTATCTGGGACCACATCATTAATATAGAGTCTCTGGGGGAATCTTCTAGAGCCAGACTACAGAGCCCAACATTTCCCTCCCTTCTGAGATGTAGCTAGCTTCTCCCTGGAGCCCAAGCCACCTAAACAAAGGTGTAGCCCACTCCCTTGGCTTCAGTTCATCTCTGCAAGCACAACACACACAGATCTAGTAGCCCTGCCCACCTCCAGCACAGCCTCCAAAACTTGCTAAGTATTACAAGCCAGGTGCTAGGTGACGTCCTGAAAAGGCTCTTCCAGGATTACCCCAGTGCTGTCTTCTTATGCCACCAGTCTGTTTCTCCTGGAGCCCATTGATAGAATCTTCAGATTTTGTCTGTGTATCACATTTCCTCCAAAAGACTTGGTATGGAGGGAAAAGTGGGTTACAAGACCTATTCACTCCATCACCATCTTTTGCTTTGTCTTTGTTTTATATTCTAGGGTGTGTGTGTGTGTGTGTGTGTGTGTGTGTGTGTGTGTGTGTGCTACTTCTTGACACTGTATACAGCTTTTTCTCCATCTCTCTCGCACACACAGACTTATGCCACTTTCTGATCAAACTATTTCTAGATATTAGAAAAACATCACAGTCTATGACTACTACTATACATTTTTTCATTAGTAGGGTTTTTAGAAACAGAATATTTATGTCCATTTAGCTACATTTTCTAAATTGAAGCACATTCACATAGTGTGCAGTTTATTCCTTTAGGTTTTAGTGATAGTCAATGTTTTCTCAGCCATCATCTTTCTGGAAGAAATCTCATCAGCCCAATAAAATTCCAGAGACCACTGAGCAGTCACCCTCCAGCGCTCTCAGGTCTTAGCAACCACCAATATGCTCTCTGTTTCTACAGATTTATTTTCCTCTTTAGAAACTACTCCAAATACTTCACGTAATTGGAATAATATGACTTGTGACTTTTTGCATGTCCACTTCCTCTCATTTAATCCACTTTTCATGGCCATCAACAGCAGCACACATTAGAACTTCATCATTTTCATAATCTAGGGATATTCATCTTTATGAGCATCTTCTGTTTTACTCACTCCTTTACTCACTCTTTCATTTGATGGACATTTGACTCCTCTTTATCTGTTGGTGTTTTAAACAACGGTGCAGAAAATATTAGAACACAAATGGGTGGGGTCCTTTTAAATCTTTGTTCTGAATTCCTTGAGGAATCTAGTTTGAGTGGAGAGGAAATGGTTGGTATATCAACTGCACATAGTAATCCTATATTTAGGGCTCTGAGTAAGAACCAGATACTTTCCCATACTTCTTATCTCCAATTCTACCGGCAATGCACGTGTGGACAATTTCCTGACATGCCTGTCCATAGTTACTGCTCTCTTCTGAATATCATTGTTACTATCCAGTTTACTCTTTAACTATCTTATTGCTAACTATTCCCTGGCAAGTAGTCATGATGCCCTTTATTCCTCAGTATTTCCTGTCTTAATTTCTCTGTTTTCTGAGTGAAGTTGTTCGCATAGTTTACACATCCATTTGTAAGATAGTTGATAAGTTCTTTATTCCAAGTAGAACTGAAGAGAATGAGGATGTTCCTAAGAGGATCAGACACTATGAGTACCCTGCAGATGCCACACACTCAGTGGCTTCAAACAAAACTTTGCCATCTTCAAGTTCTCTAGATTAGATGCTTAACATTGAGCCTGCCCGAATAAAGCCAACATGCTGGCAGGGCTGTTTTCTAGGGGTTTTGAGACAAGGTTTATTTCCTCATCTATGCTGGCTTCCAGAAACTTCCTGATGTCTTGAAATAGCAGGCAAGGTCAGCCCTGCTGCTCCTGCTGTGTCTGCTCCACCTTCCCAGAGCCTTTCTGACCTTAGGAGAGGCATCTCTCTTATGATGCCTATGATTAGGTTGCACCTGTTTGCACAATCCAGGACATCTCCTCACCTACTGGTCCTTCATTTAATCGCATATCCCAAGTCCCTTTGTCCTGTAAGGTCACATGTTGGTGGAGGGTACCAAGGAGTCACACATGTATTTGGGGGGGGTCATTCTGTCCAATAATATGAACAAATAATGATCAATGCAGTTGGCATTAACTGAGAGCCTCCTGTGTGCATGGGGCCCCTCTAAGAGTTTTTGTAGCATTAGCTGACTTTGCTCTTTTGATAGATCTCTGAAACTGCAGCTTTTATTACTGTTATTCATGAGGATGCTGTTGCAATGTGAAGAAGTGAGAAGTTTTATCTGAGATCTCACAACCAATAAATAACAAACAATGCAAGGATTTTAGCCCCACAATCTATCAAGGGAGCTTGTACAATTAAAAGGGTTCTTATGATCTTGGAGACCACCACCCGAGGAAAGAACGTTTCCTTATCAGGCTCCTTCCTTATGTTGTTTTCAAGCATGAGATCAGACACACACACTACCAGCACCACACTAGAGTTTATTCGGGGGAGTTGCCGAGTGAGTACTAGAAAGAGAAGCAGAAGAGAAAGAGACAGATTTTCATGTGGAGTCTCCTTTTAAGAGAACGGGTGGGCAAAGATTTACGTAGCCACGCCTAGGGGCGTGCCCTCTGTAAAAGGCTGTTCCCCTGGCACCATATTGGGTTTACCACGTGGAGTGCCAAGAATCCTTCCACCTTAAAACCTAAAGGGCTTGCCAGTTCCTTGGGAACCAAGGAAGCAGTTAGAGCTTCAGGACTATTATAGTATAGTTCTGGAATGTTCTGTAAATGGCCTAGTCAAGGCTCAGTCACCACTCTCTTGGCTACTGGGGAGTTGGTGGAACCTTTAGAACATGTGCTCTAGCTAGGCCCCTGGGCTATGTCCTTGAAGCAAATATCCAAACCACACTGCGTCTTCTATTTGCTTCCCTGCCCCCTCCTCCAATCATGTCTGCCTAGTACACTGCTTCATCACAGGTCAGTAGCCAGTAGAGAGATGGACCATGGGCTGAAACCACCAAAATCACAAGCCAAAACAAACCCTCTTCTTGTTAATTATCTCAGGTATTTCATTATAGTGATGGAAAGTTGAATGACAAGGCCATGCTGGGATACATGGATAAGTAGTCAAACAGGCACCTTTAAACTTGGGTGAATTTTGAAATGGTGTGTGTAGTTTTCTTTATAGATGGCCACTGACTGAAAAAGGAGTAATCTCAAAAAGACATGCCAAATGCTGGAACATTTTTATTAAAGTATCTTTACTGATCAATGTAGTTATACATTGAAAGGTAAGTAAAATAACATCCTTTGTCCACAAAACTTGAGCTTCATAAAGTGTGCACGTGTGCACATGCACACGTGCACACACACACACACACACACACACACACACTTTTTTTTAGGTCAAGCTTGTGATGAACTAATAGAAACAAAATCTGATGTAACCTGAGGCTATTTATAGACTTCATCCCATTAGCAGAGGACAGTTCCTTATTTAAATACAGAGATATTAATGTGTTTGATTATCAGGTGCCACCCTAGACTCTTCTGGGAATGTTATTAATATGTATATTATTAATATATGCATCCCATTGCCTCTCAAAAGCCTAAAATGCCCTTTTTAAAGAACACATTTGCTCCCATAGGTCTGGAGTAAAGGCCTGTGGGCCACTAGGAGGCAAGTGTTTGATATAATTTGTTCAGCGTGTAATCAGAGCTCAGAGAACTTCTCATTCCATCAGCACCTTGCAATAAATGCACATCCACTCCTTGCTTTATCTAGGGTCTTTTGTCCTGATTTAAAATATCCAAGCTCTTAGTCAGGAACTGTGTCATCCCCTAAAGGCTAGCTCCCCTCTGCAGTAAATCTATCTGACTCTGATGCACTAAAAGAAAACATATGGACATAAGGAGCTACTATGATATAGCTCCAGGATAATATAGGATGGTTTGTGTGGAGTTGCAGAGCCGCGTAGATCACAGCAGACTGTCTCTTGCAGCATGCCTTGAACAGTTTGGCAGGGGTATTTGGGAAGTTCTCAGAAACTCCATCTCTAAGGAACTAGCTCAAGAGACATCTACCCTGGATCCTAATCCCATTTCTGCCACCGCATGCCCAGTAATGAGGAGAGACTGTCTGCTGGCTCAGGGTACAGGGCTTTGCTGCCATGGATTTCTGTTTCTTCTTCTTTTACTGAGGCTGGTCTGGTTCATTCTGCAATGCTGGATCCTCTGGGATTCTTAGAAGTACCCTTTGGGGGTCAAATATGCACCCACAAACACAAAATCTAATAGCCTTTGAAAACTCCATCTTTAGCCAGGTCAGCTGCCTGTGGGATGAAATGCATGTTTCATACTGATAAAATGTAATTGTACAGCTAGTAAAATATGTTCATTTATATGCATGTAATAACTCATAAATAACCAAAGGAATCAACAGTTTATCAAAATTTCATCTGAGGTCAGTGGAGAACACGTCTCTCCTGCCTTCCCAGGCCTGGGAGTTGAGAAGTCAGCCTGATTCAGAGCTGACCCCATGATGAACTCATCAGTTCAGTACTTGCTATGCACTGGACACTTCTGGGAAAGGGAGGGAGAGGAAGCTGCAGTGTTTGCATTCACTGGCCTGTGTCACTACTGCTTAGCACGAGAAGTGGGACCTGCTCTTCCCTGGGTCTAGCAATAATGGAAGGAGTTGTTTATTGGCATGTCTGTTGAGTCCTGCCCTCTTTTAAGTATCACAAATAAGGCACAATGTTAATGGCAGTAGGCAAGGAATTATTTTGCTATTATTTAAAAAAAAATCAGAAGTCTTATTTTTAATTTACCATCTGAAAACAAATCAAATTACCTTATTATTGTTACCCATTACGTACCAAAGCACTGGGTACCACATTGTAGGATTAGAACATCCACCACCAGGCTTGAAACTAAGCTCAGCTCAAGCTGAGGGTGGCAGAACTCTGCCCTCCCGGCAGCACTGACTATACCTTTCCTGGAAGGGCCAGATAGCATCTGCAGGCCCAGAACATGATCAGGGCCAGGGCTAGTGCCTTTTGCCCCTCTCTGCAGCCACAATGGGAAAACCAGGCGCTGGCTTTGGCCACATCCAGACAACAGTCTGTCTGCTTGTGAGATCTGCTGGTTCTGATGAACAGATGGTGGCTGAGGCAGGCTGACTTGCTAGGGGCATCAGGCCCTCTGAGCTCTCCGAACCTTATTATTGCTAGCAAACAGAGACCTGATAAACATTTGGGAATGAGTATCTGCTGTGTAGGAGGGTCATCGTCCAGGGCCTAGAGCCTGGGGCCCTGGATACCACCTTACCCTATCCTATCTTTTCCTGCTCTGACATCCCAGGTGGATGGCCTCGATCCAAGCATCAGCTCTTTCTGTTAGATTCAGTTCCTAAGGCCAGTGAGATGGCTCAGTGAGTAAGCAAGCCTGATGCTCTGAGTTTGACCCTGACATGGTAGAAAGGGAGAACAGAATCCTGCAAGTTGTCTTCTGAAGTCCACATGCACTCCAGCACACACACACACACACACACACACACACACACACACACAATGTAATTGATTCAGTTCCTGACAGACATGTTAGAATCACCCCATTAGCTCAGGAACTGAGTAGTGTGGAGGAATCTCCTCAGTGGCTACCCAAACTTACCAGTGTATTTGCTAAAATATTCCAGTGCTCCTTCCTGGGGTCTGGCTCCTCTCGCCTTTTGTGGGGATAGACAGAGGCAACAGCTTCAGATACACTGGTGCAAAGCCCTGCTATGGACTTGGTTAGTCACCTACCTGTAATTGCCTCCCATCTCCCCCTCAGACCCTGAGATCCTCCTGATGGGAGGACTGGATGCTATCATGATTTGAATATGAAATATCTCCCATCGTAGTTGGTGATCCATGTTACCTGTCTCATGACATACCTCATGTGAGAAAAACCCCTGCAATGCCTTGGCCCCTCCCCCAACCACTGCTGACATTGCTGAGCACTGCAAACTGACCCATCTCAGTCACGGTCTTCCCCACAATTACAAACTATATTCCTGCATAATGAGTTGAAATAAACATCTTTTCTCATAACTTGCTTCTGTCTGGCATTTGGTTACAACCATAAATCCCTCGAGCCCACATTCAGAGGTTGGTCCTGGAAGAGGCCAGTGACTTGCATTTGAAACAAATAAAAAGGTTTCTGGAGAAGGTACTAAAGTAGCCAGGCAGTGGTGGCACATATCTTTAATCCCAGCACTCCTCAGGAGGCAGAGGCAGGTGGATCTCTGAGAGTTCAAAGTCATCCTGGTCTACAGAGTACGTTCCAGGATGGCCAGGGCTTCCCAGTGAAACCCTGTCTCACCAAAAAGAAAGAAATGAATAACTAATGAAGGAAAGTTGGAGGCCATCGCCAGCATCCATTGTTTGAACTGCAAGTGTGTGTGTGGTACATGAGGACATGGGGTAATGGGCTTTGACAAGTGCCTGGGTCCTGAGGACACTGACTTTGTCTACGTACTCATCCCCTGACATTGGCATTAGTGGGAGGTGATGAAAAGAGAGGGTGGGGCCTTGATTCGAGAAAGTAAGAAGTCGTGTGGGGGTGTCCTTAGGAGTCTTATCTCACCTGGCTCCTTCGCATGTTTCCTTTTTTGGTTTTCTGGCCACATTGTATTGACCTGTTTTGCTCCTCCAGTGGGGACTGTGATGGACTGACACCTTTCCTTGTCCTGCCAGGTATTTTGTGACAGTGACAAAAACATCTTCCATTCACAAAGGCCACCTTAAGAGTTACAGGTGCAAGGCTTATCTGGGGAGCTGGGGGAAGAATATCTGACAGTTGGAGATCAAATCCAAAGCAGTTCCAAACCTCAGGCAGTCATGCTTTCTGATGTATGGGCTACGGTTATATGGATGTCAGGTGTTCTGAGGTTTGTGAACCTATAAAGAAAAGCCACTACTTAGAATCTTTTAATACCCAGGCTATTTCTTTCCTTTTCCTGAAAATAGTTAATTCTGCAGTTAGAAAAGATGCCTTCCCCTGGAGACAGGCGAAGAAAGCAAAGGATTGCTTTTCTCTGAGGAGGGGGTTGCAGTACTGTGCAGAATAAAGTAACTTTCCCCTACAGACTGCAGGACAGAACATTCTCCAGAGAAAAGTTTTTAATATTAGGTGGATTCAGCCAGGGGTATTGTCTACAGCAAAACCAAGGGTGCCCAATCAAGCATTGCTGGATGTGATTAGATGAAGGTGGAGGATTTAGTTAGTTTTTTCATTAATAACATGCATGTTTTTATGGATGAGTAGGTGTGTGAAGTATAGGAGAATGCATATATGTGTATATATATATACATATTAGTGTATATATATACATATTATACATATATGGGCACGTGTATGCAGGGAGTGGGGTTGCGTGCGTGCATGCATGCGTGCATGTGTGTGTGTTTGCTTAAGTGGAAGCCAGGGGTTTATTGTCTCTTCAAGCACTCTTTACTTCATTTACTGAGGGAAGGTCTCAAAGCTCAGTGACTCCAGCCCATGTAACAGCCATCTTCACCCAGGGATCTCCTGCCCCTGTCTCCTGAGTACTGGGATATGGGCAGAAGACAAGCATTGATGTGAGTGGTGAGCCTCTGACCAGTGTCTTCACCTTTGCTTGCTGAAGTGCTTACAATGAGAAGGACCCCCATAGGCACACATATTTGAATACTTGGCCCCCAGAGGATGGAACTTTTTTTGGAAGAATTAGGATTTGTGGCCTTGTTGAAGAAAGTGCACCACTGGGATTTCAAATTCCCCACCATTTCCGGATATCTCTTTCTCTCTGCCTCATGCTTGTGTATCAGATGTGAGCTCTAAGGGTTGCTCCAGCATCATGTCTGTCTGCCTGCCTGCCTGTTGCCCACCTGTTGCCACACTCTCCACCATGATGATCATGGACTCCAGTTCTTTGGAACCATGAGCCCTAAATTCCATGCCTTGGTCATGGTGTCTCTTCACAGAAATAGGAAATACTAAAGTAAAACACATGGTAAAAGCTTTACCCATTGAACCATCTCCTCCTCCTCCCAGAATGAAAAGACACAAGGGAGGAGGGAACTGGTCCCACCCACTGCTATCTATGACACTTCAATCTCAAAAATAGGCCAGGAGGAAATTATTTTTAGATGGTGCCTCAGTGGCTTAAATTAAACCTGAGTCAGGCTATTATCTTCTGTGTATGAGAAGCAACTCAATCCTATGCAAAGTGTCTGGGGAACCCAGAGATAGTCCTGATCCTGCTTTTTGTCTGAGGAGGAAGCTGGGGCTCAGTCCCAGACCTGCACTGCAGGATCACAGGGAGCTTTGAGGACCAGGGCCCTATAGACTACCTTTGCCTGAACATCCAGACATCCTCTTTAACCATGCTTCTGAGGGGAGCAGGCTAGCAGTTTCCACACCAGCCTTCCTGCTTTTTCCTGTGCTGGCTAAGGGATGCTTGGGGACAGGGAGGCCCTGGCAACAGAGGAAGGCGAGAATAGTTGTGACTTCATGGTGACGGCCTGTGAACATCATCTCTCCCACACCAGCCCCATGGCCAGGCTTTGAGCTAAGTAGATAACCAGAGACACACCTCCAAGGGGGAATCTCCTGAGTAAATGAAAAGCAGAACTTGGTCCTTCCTCCCACTCCCTAACCCACATCACTCCCCCCACAGAGCCCTCTTTGGATAATTCATTTGGACTGGAGACAACAACATGGACCCTGGAGCGAGTCAGGGAAGCCCTGGGAATTCTGTCGGAGTCCACTATTTACTCCACGTACACAGCATCTGGCTTATTCTGGAGAAGCTGAGTCACCCACCATGTGTGCACTGAGCACTGGTCCCCATCATCCAGCTTGTAATAGGCACAGCAGGTGAGTTTCCTTACCCAGCATTCCCCAGAGGCTGGAGCTGGAGAGCTGCTGAGCACAAGGGGCAGCCAGTGGCCTCCTACCAGCAGCAGAGGCCAGAGAGCATGCTTCCTGGGGGGTTTCTGGTGGTTTGTTTTCAGCAGACTTCACCCCTCTACCAGTCATTCTCTTTGTTAAAGAGAGTTATGTGCTGTGCAGAATTTATTGGTTATATCTAGTATCTATTTTCTCCAAAGGCCCTGCTGCAGACATCTCCTCTCCTATTCTGTCCTGGAGTGTAAGGAGATCTGAAGTGGATAAGAAATGGAAGAAATTTAAAACCTAAGAGAGAAGGGAACCGAATGGTTAGGACAGGTCAGCTCCAGGAGTAGCCCCGTGGCATAGAGGAGGGTTACTTAAATCAATTTTCCTCTCAGGCCTGCAGAGAACCAGAATGAGGATCTATTCTGGGTTTGAAGAAGAAAAGAATCTTCTCTCTTTATATAACAGATTCGGCTCTTTTGGGGAAAATCCAAACCATGTTCTGCTCACGGGAGGCATGTTGGGTTTCTGGGCACCCACTCATTCATTTGGGAAAACTGTGTGGTCCTGGAGATGTGCACATCAGCACTATAGTTTGTTTCATGCAGTTCCCAGTCTAATAAGGACATCTTGACAAAAGCCTCCATATCGTCCACCCCTCAAAGTAGCTCCAAAGTGATCCTCAGAGCCTCTCACTCCTCACTGACATCACTCACGGAGCACAAGAGTGGCTTCCAGTACTACCTTACATAGCAGTATCCTTTGTGTCTTAAGTTTCTTTCTCTGCAGGTCCCCTGTGGGAAGGGGATATCTTTCATTACTGCTGAAAACAGAGTGGGTCATGTAGCTCAGTCTATAATAAGATAGGAGAAAGGGTGTGATTGCTGCCAGACAGAGGTCTTATGAGTCAGAGCATGGTGTGTCATGTCCTGTCGCCTGTCATCCAGACCCTCTCTGTTCAAGAAGGCCGCTGATCCACCAGCCTCAGTCCTCCTTTGAATAGAGGCAGTGTAAAGTGCCCAGGAGACTTGCAGCAGATAGAAAAACCACAAGGGGATGAAAACTGTGCGGATAGAAGCTGCAGGGACTCTAGGGTCATGGGCAATGATACCACTGAACCCACGGTTGGCTGATACTTTTCTGAAATGGGTTTCTTCTCCTTGTCCCACTCCCAACCCAGTCTCCAAAAGGCAGCAGAATTCTCTCAAAAATGAATCAAATTGCCAGAAATCTTTTAGATTTCCGTGCTGAAATCTGAACATACTAACATGGCTCCTGCTTGGGCTACTGCTTTTTGTTCTAAGCTCTTCTATGTCACTAGCCTCTCTGCTCAGCCTTTGCTCAATGCTCCAGCAACAATGTCTTTCTTTCGCTGTTCCCAGGAAGCCAGATGCTTAGCCCTGAGTCTTTCCAGGTGATGTTTCTATTCACCTGGGAATAATTTCAGCATTTCTAGCTTGCTGGCTCCTCCTCACACTTTTGACTTCAGTTTATATTATCCTATCTAGCCACATAAAATTAAGTACATCTGTTCTTATCACTAACAACAGTGCTCTATTCATGTGCAGCACTTACCATCTTTAGTCATGTATCTATGCAATGCTTCTCTTTTGTACTGATTTTTCTAACTCCATTGAGATATGTACTCCATGAAGCTATAACCATACCTGTTTTCTTCACAGAGGAAAATTCAGCTCCCGGAACACTGCCTGTTATATACATATTGGATGAGGCAGTGAGCATACGCTTGCTTTGACAGAATCGTGATTCAAGTGGTAGGGATAGGAACTCACATGAACATCCCACGTGTCAAGGATGCTCTCAAAGAAGAAAGCATATTTAAGGAGGTACAAATCTGAATAAAAGAGGCTCTAAAATAGCAGTGAAAGACTATTTCTGGGTAAGACATAAGGCTGGTTCCAGAATCAATCCAGAATTTGAAGTCACACTCAAAGAGGCCAGGCTTTATATCAAAATCTCAGGAACCCATTCATCCAATAGCCACCTTGTGCTTGCCTCCCCCATGCCCTCATGACAAAAGACACCTCATTCCAAAGGACTAGGATCTGATCGGGTCCAAATGTTCTAGAAGAATTTTGAAAAACTATTATGCCTTACAAATGATATTCTTCAAACATTTCATTGTAAGCTTAAGTATTTGTAAAATAGTCAATTTTTAGCATATTGTAAATGTTAACTTTTAAACTATCATATTCCTCATATTTATCTAATTGAACCCAATACAATATTAGAGTGGCCTCTCTCATCTAAAGGATATGTGTGGAGTCTTCCTCCACAGATGTAAGTTTTATACTAATGGCATTAAAAACACATTTCACATCACAGGGGACAAGAGATTTATTCTATTTGCACCAAATATGAATACTATACTATGGTCTGGGAACAAAGATTTAGGTTGTCCCTAATTCTGTGTTCCCATGTGAGACCAGTTTTATACAATGTTCTGAGAAGCAAAACAAATAAGGACACTGTACAAACACATTGGTGGAAGCACCAGGTGGATGGCTCACAGCAAAGTACCAAAACCTCTGATATAGGCCTTCCATGCTATTTGATGGTTTGGTGGACACAGGGAGATCCAATCATACACTCCAAATGGACTTACCTAATAGTCACAATAATGTTAGGCTGCATACATAAATGAGCATAAATGGCTACTCAAGGGGGATCAAGACAGCCCAAAATAATTTGGATATGGATCTGAATCATTCCAACTCTTCCATAATCACCGATGTACTAATAGTCCAGCGTAGGTTTAGCCCCTTAATTCTGAACTTTGGTTCCGCTTCTCTATGAGTTCAGGTTTTCACTTCACCCACAGAGTTTGTTACTTAGTAACAAAATATCAATTTATTACAAGTTTTGATGACTGCTAAGCATTAAAATCAAACTTCATTAGAAACACATTTCCAGATGGAAGGGCTGATGATACTTTTCTGGGTTGACATTAGTGTTTGCTAGAAGTCAAAAACAACCATTTCTACTTCTTGTGTTTAAGATATAATTGCTGAGATGACGTGCTCACGTGAATGTATAGGTAGGTACATATGGAAGGTATATGCTGTGTTAGAGACACTACTCAATTCTTCAAGTCCTCTCTGATCTGTACTCCAAACTAGCAAGGCGGTCTGTCAGCACAAGTCACTCTTATTGCCTGAGATTTGATAATTCTATTACATCCTCCTTCATTTTTTTTTGAAAGCAGCAAAGAATTGAAAGTCACCCCAGCTGCAGACAGATGTGTGACTCCATTGTTAGAAGAGCTTTTCTAATAGACACATGAGTTGTGACTCCATTAAGACTTGTCAAATGATAAGTCTGGGGGAGGTAGCTCAGTGGTACAACACTCACCAAGTATGAACAGGGCCTTGAGTCTGACTGACCCTCAGCATCACACACACACACACACACACACACACAGAGCATGGCATACATACAAACATATACACACATACAAACACACAACACACACACACAACAAATGACTGTCATGTGTATATTTCATTCATTCTAGGACACATGTTTAATACATTATATAGAGGATTAGAAAAATTGAATTATTTCATAAGCCATTTTCAATATACATTTCTTATTCAATGCCTCAATATTATCAGATGCTTTAAATATTGTAATGCAACTTTGGGAATCACATTTGGTTCATTCATTAATGGACAATAGCTGTCAGAATCCCAGTCCCAAAGTAGTCAGCCAACCAGACTTACCTTCATTATCCAGCAGCAACTGACAGGAGGTCTCAGCAGGGCCTGGAATAAGGAAAATACAAAGTTCTTTTTAAGACTGATTTCAGTACATGCAGGCAGTGCATAGCAGGATGAGATGTAAAAGATGAAAGATACGTGTATTTCTCCAGTCAAGTAGCAAGGAGAAGAAAAGAGAGGATGAAAGGAATATGGAAGAAACAGTCTTGTTTTCAAATTATCTCTACTCAGTTTCTACAGGGTACATATGAAGACTATCTGATAATAAATTCCCTCAAATATAAAAGCATGCCTTCATATCTCTTGGAAAGCCATCAAGTGCCCCAGGTTGTGTTGTATTTAATTTCACTTTTTGTCTTGTTTTTTGTATTTTCACTTAAAATGGAACCCAGGATCCTGTGGATATGAGGTAACTGCTTAACTACTGAACTATACCCAAGATTTGAAGGCTTACACTCTTATAGGTAATCACCTTGGGCTGCAAACTGAACCAAAAATCTTCCTGTGGGAAGAATCCAGCTAGCTGGGCAACTGTGAAGGTCTCATTCATTTCATGCTGATCAGCCTAGGGCCCAGGATATATTGCTAGCCAGCTCTTGCTCTTAAACTAACCCATGATTCTTACCTTATTCAATCATGCAGCTCAGTATCTTTTCTCAGCAGCATTTCAACTTCTTTCCTCTGGTCACCTGGCATCTCTGCAGCGTCTCTGCTCTGCTCTGAGATGTTCCCAGAGTTTTCTTAGGCTGGTAGTCCCACCCATACTTCCTGTCTGCCTCTGTCCAATCAGCTTTTTATTAAACCAGTACGAGGGACAAATATTTACAAAGTGCCAACATAATCCCACTACAAGCTACCGCTGTGATGTTAGTCTTCATGTTAAAACTACATCCTCCATTCAGTGGACCATCAAGGGGTTGGGGATTCAGCTCAGTGCTAGAGCACTTACTTATCAAGTACAAGGCCCTGGGTTCAGTCCTCAGTTCCAGAAAATAAATAATATAAATAAAGAAGAAGAAAGGAAACCATCAAGTGCATTGATTGTGACCACATGACCTAAATCAAACTGCTATGTAGAACAGAATTCCAAATCAGTCAGGGATTGTGGACACCTCTGCTGTGCCATCCCTGACCCTCTCAGTCTCCATCAACCCCCTCTGACTGAAGGGAACAATAAATGACCTAAGTCATGTCAGCTTCACCTTCCTCTGACAAAGTTCAGTTCAAGGTGAGGTCCCTTGAGCCCATCTATGAGTCAGTGGTAGATAGGACTTTTGATTGCTTGGGGAACCAAGATCAAGACCCAACCCAGAAGTCAGGTGAGTATGCTATTTGATTGTGTCCTGAGCAAACTTAGAACCAATAAAGACAGAAGCCAAGACTACATGTTTCACTCTCCCTACAGATGATCCCAGGACACAGCTGTATTCATTTCTGGAAGTACAGAATCTAGCCTGTTAACTCATAGTGTGATCTCAGTATTAGATTTTTCTCTCTCTCTGTCTCCATCTGGCTTCTCCTTCCTGCTTGATGAGATCACTTCTCAAATAAATAGCCTGCTCCCAGGCCTCTCAGACTCTGCTCTTGAAAGAGCCCAAGCTAAGAGCTAGAATTAATAGGTTTTATTTACAAATAGGCCATTCTCAACAGCTATAGATAAACAAGGTTTAAAAAGCCATAGCCAAGCAAGTTACTTCAATAAAATAGAAATTCTTAACTCACAAGTGGGAAGGTCAGGGTACAAGGCAGGTGAAGAGCCTTCCAGACATTTTCCCCAACTGTACCCGGAAGTCTCATGTATCTGTATAGGGAATACATAATCCCACCCTTCTAGAAGAATCATAACCTCTCTGAGCCAGTGTCTTGTCACCAATACTGATGACATGTGTTATGCAGGGTGGGATAAAAAAAAAGGTTATTGCAATCACAGCTTTTTAAAGACATATTTTTTTAGATGCAATTCAGTACCTCACTCCATCGCCCCGGTTATTTTTGATTGTGGTTTAATTTAACTCTGGCCTGCTTGTCCCCATGCTTGGCTCATTGGAGCTAAATAAAGAGAAAGCCTGAAATTATCTTGCTAACACCTGTTTTGAACTTGGAAAGTCCTTATCATGGCTCATGGCCCTTCTGCTTTCTAAGTGAATGAAGAGATGCACGTGTCATAGAATTGCATCTCCATTCTTACAGCAGAAAACCCATGACCCATTTTTCTATTTTGTTCTCTAAAGAATAACAAAAATCCTCTTTTCAAGCAACTTTCAACCAAGAATTTGCCAGCTAAGTGTAATGTGGAATTTGAATGTAATTCCTTTAGCAATACTCTAGGAACCTGCAAATATATATATGTATATATATATACATATTTATATATATATAAAACTGCCCAAGAGAGTTCCAACTTGCTGAGAATATCATCTTTCCCCAAAGTAAAAATACTCTAAACAATACATTTAACTAAGACCTTTTGGTGGAGATTGAAATTGGCTTCACAGGAACCATATGTTTCTAAACCTATTAGTTGAAACTTAAAGTAAATTCAACACATATGCCCTCACCACTGCAGACATTACTAATTGCCACAGCTCTCTCTTGTCAGATCTGTAGTTCCTGCCTCCTTTTCAATCTAGACTTAAATCAATTATTGTTGCTGTGGGATGGTCTTTCTGTATACTATGAATATGTGTTGCTACCACTGGTTAATGAAGAAACTGTTTTGGCGTATGGCAAGACAGCTTACAGCCAGGCTGGAAATCCAAGCAAAGATATGGGAGATGAGAAGTGGGGTCAGGGAACAGCTGCCAGGGAAGGAAAATGTAAAGGACACAGATAAAGTCACAAGACAAGTAGCAATACATAGATTAATAGAAATGGATTAATTTAAGACAAATGAGCTAGTTAGTAATGAACCTGGTTTGGCAGACCAAACAGTTTGTAATAAATATAAGCCTCTGTGTGTGTATTTGGAACTAGGAGGCTGCAGGGCACAGAACTACTTCTGGCCACACATTGTTGATAAACTAATGAAAGAAAATCAAGCAAGAAGAATGGAGAGATAGCTCAGCAGCTAAAAGGCACCCCAAGCCAATTCCAAATACACATGTTGAGTGACTCAATAACTACCCATAACTTTAACTCCATTTCTGACCGCTGTGCATAAATACACTCATGCACAGAGTACTAAACACAGACACGCAGGCATACATTCAAATCCCTTATGGTCAGCTTTCTGTCATCATACCTGACAACTAAAATAATCAGTTTACAAGAAGTTTTTTTTCTTGGCTCATAGTTTGAAAGGTTCTGGTCCATGATTGCCTGGTTCCATTCTAAGCCTGTGCCAGGTGACAATGGGAAGAAGCAGAAGAGAGATGCTCACACCATGGTCAGGAAGTGAAAGAGAGGAAGCAGGGCCAAGGTCCTACTATTCTTTGGAGGACACACCCATAAATGACCTTGCACCTCCCCTGTGGCCCACCTCTGGAAGGGTATAGCATCTCTGATGACACCAAGCTGGGCACTGCACTTTTAACACATGGAGGACATTTAAGATGAAAACTTAAGCATACTCACTCATTTTCTGTTTTTCAAATCAACAAAATGATTACTTTTGTCTCAGCACATGGATTCTGAGCTAAAGGCTGGATTTCCCAGCCCTTTTCCCAGCCAAATATGACCCAGGACTAAGTCCTGACCTGTAGGACAGAAGGTACACTTTGTGGAAGGCTAGTTTAGGGAGTTTCATTTAAAGAGAGGAGGCAAACCTTTCTTTCTTCCACCTGCTTAAAAGAAGTTGGTTGTGATGGGCAGAGGGACCCAGAAGCCACCTAGAGAATGAGACTCACACCCTAGGCTTTGTGCTTGGAAAGCCCAGAATGACAATCACTCTTCACTAACCACTATCACTCCCTACCAGTCAATCCTCAGACACTTTAAAAAAATCCTACCTCATTTAAGTTATACCTGCCAAGTTTCTGCCATGCATAACTTAGCTGATTAATTTAAAATATTCGCACACACATCACACATATTAAAGTAGGTATATAATAATGGAATGAATGGCCGGTAGTGAATAACACTGTCCGCTGAAAAGAACGCCAGAGCAAACAATTGTAGGTTTAAATGTTGTTTGTTTGGCAAAAATAAAAATACATTTTTTTTTTTATGTGTGGGTGGTAGATTGTATTTGCTGGCAACATAATTTCTGAAAAGTTGCGGTGTTTGCACTGGGTAAATTAATGAATGGTTAAACCACTATTTTAAATTGAGATACTGTTTTCTGTTTTAAAACCCTTTACCCAGCCATAAATCCCCACCTGCACTGGCTATTTCAGGGGAGCCATCTCATCTGCATGTTGGCCCTCTTCGGCTCCTTTCATCAAAGCATCAGCACCATTCAAGTGTCAGTCATGCTAACCCATCCTCTCTTGCTTTTAAAGCACTGAAGCCATGCTTATTTGCATATTAGTTGGCATAAATTTAAATATTAATTTGGTACACATTGCCTCTAAATCCAGAAAATAAATACAGCCTGCTGCTGTGTTACAATACAGATAACTAGTATTTAGGGCTCAGGGTGTCCAAATATTTTAAATCACCTATATTTAATTAGGCTCAGATTAAATGTATACAGACACGAATCTTATAAATTCATTCAAATTCTAGATTATGAACTAGATTCAGCACTATACTGTCTAGAACATTCTTTTAGCTACTAATAGCAGAAAACCCATATGACTGCTTTAAGCTAAGATGTGGGTTTATGGGCTTACTGAAGCTGAAGTTCAAGAGTGGCCTGACTTTTGGTACAATTGTGCTGAGATATTTAAATGATTTCTCTGGCTCTGTCTTTCAGCTCTAACTCCTCTGGCTTTGCTCTCACACGGGTTCCCCCACCCACACATGCTAGGAAGGCATACCTTTTGCTCTCACATGGATCCCCATACATACTGGAAATGTCTACCAGTCCCACACCTGTGTTCTTTATGTTCCTAATAATCTCAGAAGAATCAATCAATGGGGGGGGGGTTGTCCCTGTCCAATTTCAATTTGGTATGCACCTTCATGGATGACAGCTTTGCCAGAATGATGCGCAGTAGTAGGGACAGTTCCCAGGAGGAATTAGGAGTAGTTTTTTTAAGAAGTCAGGGCGGTGCACACTGGAGGAGGGAAGCAGGCCCATTCATAGGCTTTTGATGAAGTGAGGATGAACTCAGATTTCCAGTGGGCTAGGAAATCTGGTCCTTTCTTGTAAGATCTGAGCTGCTACCAAAAGGGAATTGCCAGACTGTACAAGAGGTACTTAACCTGTTGTGTGCCAACAAATCACCTGGAATTAAAAGTGTATATACCCTTGGATGCAGTAGGTTTGGGATATGGCTGGGATTGGGAAGTACTGTAAGTCCACAGGTCACTGTTCTGAAAAATTCAGCTACCTGACCACACCTTTACAGAACTGCTTCACCATCTTAATTTAGCCATCTTACATCCTGCTCATATCCACCGTTACTGCTGCCATTCAAGAACTGAGGATTAACATAGCAGAAGTTCCTGACTTTGTTATAACCTGGAGCTGTTTTCCCAGATTCTGCTCTAGTGAGCAAGACTTTCTCTTTGACTGGCACCTATCATGAGTAATACACTGTGCTGAGCGATTGGGTCTGTTGGCACTGTTGGACCAGCTTTCAGTCTGTATTTTCATGAACTGTGGAGAGTTCGAGAAAACAGCACTATGGATAGCGCTCATTTCTGGACATGCAAAATGACTTGTTTGCATAATATGCAGCAAATTCATATGTCTGACTCAGCACCTGGGCATTCTTGCTCATTTAGCACGCAGGTGGAAAAAAGATGTAGAAGGTCTTCACTGGGATGCTCTCCAGACATAATTCTCGTCAGCTGCATCCCAGAACAAGAACTGTATCTGGGCTTTCAGACAAGGAAGTAAGAATGTAGATAAGCAGGGTCAGGCATTATCTAGCAGAACATTACACATCTATGCCTCCCCCCCTGCCTTTCCTGATTTCCTCCTCCCACTCACCAGCTTAGACTACATCTAGCTCTCTGCTCTTTGGACCAAATAAGAAGAAAAAGGGGTAAAGGAACACTGGAAAGGATTCAAGAAAATGTATTAAGGTCCTTTCTCCAATGTTGTAAACGAATGAAAATGTCATAAACAGCACTGATGTAGATAGGAGGAAGCATCACCTAGCTGGCCCTGGGATCCTGGAGTTGTTAGATTGGTTGGATATAAAAATTGCATGTAAATTTCACCTGGAAAAGCCACTGCATTCCCTTATTTGCAGGGGAAGGAGATCATAACACTGAACTTGGGGCTCACACATCCTCGTCTAGACCTATCCTCCCTCATCTCTCCCAGCCACCTCAGAGTAAGGAAGGGAAGCCGAGCAGAGAGGTGAAGTTATATAGCAAAACAAGATGAGTCCTTGCCACAGTCCACACCAGCCCCACATTCAGGGCTTCACTTGTGACTCTCTTGCAAATGTCTTTCCCAGATCAATACACACTGCCCAAGGAGAACAAAATACTAGTCCTGTCAAGTGTGTGATTCTGGGCCCTTACAGGAGCAACAGAGTTCAATTTTCTACATAGAAAATAAGCCATTGTTGGGAACCAAACTTTCATATCACATTTTTGTGTAAATCTGATGGGAAATTTGGTCTAGGGAAATTTTCTCATCTTAAGATATGTAAATTTACTACTTGATTATAATGCCAACCCATGATCCACTGCTTCTACTCTGCCTCTTGTAAGATGAGAGGCAGTAAACATTACTATATTAAAATTGTATCCACCAAAGTAAAATTAGCACTCAGCAAATGCTTATTTTTCTAGAATTTTATTTCTCAAATGGATTGGTATAATTTTTAGTGGAACATAGTCCCAGCCTATAATAAATAAATAAGCCCATCAAAACCTGATAGAAAACCACACCAGAAAACTACACTGGGAAGTAGGGACCAATTCTACACTAGCCTCTGGGGATGCGTCTTGTGATCTAATAGAATATTTCCAATTCTAATGTCTTTGATTCTGTGAAATCAATTTTTCTATAAACTGTAACCAGTACCCGAATGCATTACAAAAACTAATCGTATTGACATAATAGGCGTGTCATGTTGTGGAATGATGGACATTCTGTTGTTCTTTTATTGGAACTAATAGACCAGCATTAAAAGGACAGAACATGATAACAGTTTATGGTCTTGACTTTTTTTTCCCTAGCCTTTTAAATTTGATGGTGTAGCATATTGGCTCCCTGTCTCTTTTTATGGGCCTTTGAGTTTGACCCTGTTAGAAATGACAAAGAAGTGGTCGAGAAGAAGCATTATTGCTCTATCTTATCCTCAGCAGAGCAGTCAGGAGATAGCCACGGCAGTGGCATCTTCAGCTGCAAAGTTCATATGTCATCGACTGCTGCTCGGAAGGTTCAATGAGAAAGAAGAGCTATGAGAATCAGGTTACTGTTTTGTAATGCTGATGGCGGCTCTCTATCTAAAAAAACAAACAAATGAAAAAACCCACTTCTACCAAGGACAGCAGATGAAACTGAAGTTGGTCATGTCAGCCCAGGATGACCTTGAATGAAACAGATCTCCCTGTGTACAAGACTACAGTGAACTCATCAGTCAGGAAGTCACAGGGCATGGAAGCCAAGGCTTTATTATTAATTATTGGTATTATTGTTATATAATGCATCTTGGATGTCTCTTTCAAAACACATGGGTTTACTTCTTAGACGTTTATCACAACTGCAGCCGATAATTAATTTTGTGATTGTATATTTAATGTTGGACTCCCCTAACTGGGCCTTTAAATACTATGAAATCAAGAACCAGACTCATCCCTCATACCCTTTAGCCCTGGTATCTAATCAGGGCTCATTAAACAGGGGAACCTGTTTGCTCCATAACTGTTTCTACTCGCTTTTCTAGCACAAGTATTGAAATATGCTGTCACTCTTATCATTGAGATGGATGAGTGGATAAGTAATGAATGCATCAGAAATGGCAGTGTCTTGGAATCAGGAGAAACTTCTTTAAATCCTAACTGTGTTCCCTATCAGTTATATTGCTTGGACAAATGACTTAAGCTTTCTAGGGGTCTTCACAATGAATCAAGAAACAAAGATAGATGTCAATCATGACCCGTTTCACACAACTTTTAAGTTAAGTATTTCTTTTCTTCCCCATGGCAGCCAGCACTGTCCTGCAAGGCTTTCTGTAGTGTTGGAAATGTTTGAATGACTGTGCTGTCCTGTATGGTAGCCAGCAGTCACACATGGAGACAGACCACCTGAGATAACACATGAGAAACTGATTTTTAAAAACTGTACAATTGTAATTAGAAAGCTTAAGAACATGTTGATAAAGCTGGACATGGTGGTGCATGCCTTTAACTCCAAGCAGGCAGAAAGCAGAAGCAGGGAGATTGCTGTGACTTTAGAGGCTGGTCAACTTACAGAAATACATTGCAAGTTCTAGAATAGCCAGGGCTACTTAGAAAGACCCTATCTTGAAGAAAAAAAGAAAAGAAGAACATTTTGCTATTGCTAGTGGCTACTCTTTTGGTCTAAGGTGTAACATTAATTAGAAAATCAAGTTAACAGTACGTTTTAATAGAGTTCCCAACAGCTGTTGTAACTCATATCTACTTTTAAAAATGTGTTTGTTCTGTTTTTGTTTTTTGAGACAGGGTTTCTTTGTATAGCCTTGGTTGTCTTGAACTGAATCGGAAGACCAGGCTGGCCTGAAACTTCCTGAGATCCTTCTGCCTCTGCCTCCAGAATGCTGGGATTAAAGGTGTGTAGCACTTCAGCATCTAGTTTAATGAATGCATTCCAGTGCCTTCAGGGAACATACAAAGGACGTGGGACACTGGCTCTCCATCTCCATGGGTGTTTGAATTCAGCCCCATTAGAAATGACAATGAAATGGCTGGAAAGGAGTTTCATCCAACTCTTTACCCACTGCAGTGCAGTCGAGACCTGCAACATTGTAACATCTTCACTGCACAGTCCATCCATCAGCCGGCCTGTGCTGACAAGCTTACATTGATTTAGTAAGCCATCTCCGCCATTCTGATGTTTGCTGAACTTCTTTTAAACGCAGGATAATCCTCAAGACAGCACACACGAACACGCCTTTCTTCCTCTCCTCCTCCTCCTCCTCCTTCCAGACACAATCTCATCCTGTAGCTAAGGCTGGCCAAATTCACTGTCCTCCTGCCTCAGCTTCCCCTTGCTCACATCACGGGTGTGTACACCACACCCAGATGGCTTTGCCTTTTCTCTTCACACCCCCAACACACACTAGCACAACAATCCTTTTCCAAGCTACCTGGTGCCCACCAAAATTGTGAGGCCACCAGTTTATTTTTTTAGTTTTGAAATAAACAACTCATGGTTCCTTGGACTTTATCCTAGCTGCTGAACAATATTTTAGGCAATTTTGAATGTCAACCTGTTTTAATTTTGGATTTCCATTTAAATTCTGGATTTCAATTTAAAAAGAGAGAAATGAGTTTTATCCAGTTAAGATTATAGGCTGGTCCTTTTCTCTTTAAGCAGCCATTAATATTTTATTTTATTTTATGTTATTTTACCTGAAGGGTTAGGAAAGCAGGTGACACTTTTGCATTGGGTTCTAGAAATGTTAAATGGAAGAATGATGTTTGTCATACCTGACCAAGGGACATCATTAAGAACTAAGACAAGCACTCTTCTCTGTAGCCGCTTTTTGAACAGTCATGAACCATTTGTTTTATTCATTCATTCACTCACTCATTCATTCACTCATTCTGCACACAGCAGCAGATCAAGCCATGAGCCGACTATTACGCATTTTGTTTACACATTAACAGCAGAACTCACAAAAAGAAAGAAGCATATGGGTCCTGGTTGCAAAACACTCGTGCTTGAAACTTCAAAAAGCCAGAGAAAGATCAACTGTGTGCTTTTAACGTGTTTGAATTAGTAAGGAAACCAAGTTTCTCTGATAACAAAGCAAGTACTTTTTTCATTGAAATGGTGTGAAATGGGACCACTGTTTTCCTAGTCCTGCAGGCTGGCAGAGTATGGCTAAAAGCCAGTAACAGAGTAACTGTCCCTTGTCCTTCAAGGTCACCTTATGAGCCTTTTCCCTTTGTCTTTGTGTGTATGGTATGTGTGTGCATGTATATGTGTTTATATATGGTGTGTGATGCTGTGTGTGTGTATGCACCCAGCTTTAAGTGATTGACGGGATTCAAACTCTGGCTTCTACCTTTCCTGTTCATGAGCTTTGTTCTTTATGGATTTCAGACTGGCCTTTAAGAATTCATTTCAAATCATTGTCACTCCAACTAGAAAAATAAGCTCCATTCTAGGACAAACACAAACTGTGGGCTTCTGATAGACAAAGCTAATCCCCTAACAGTCCTAACAGGAAGCCACTGCGCCTGGTTGCCAGCTTCTTGCCAATGGAAAGCCAGGAAATGTTCCCAAGTATCTCACCAATGGTTAATTATGGACTCCAGTGGAGAGTGGTTCATGAGATTATATGCAGTTACAACATGATTAACTTTCTGTTCATCAGTCCCTTTTTCTTTTTATCAGAACTGTTCCTGCAAATATGGTATAAATTTCCTGGGAGCAGCATTCTGTTCCACCTTATTATACAGCACAGCTCTCAAAGATAGGAGGTACCAAGGCTAACCTTAATTTAATTTTAGGAGAAGACATTAGCACTGTGGCTTGCTACCAGCTGCATTCCACATCTGATGTTATCCACCATTCTAACTGAGACAAGCTAGAAATACTTGGGTGCTTTGTGGTACCAAAGAATAACCCTGAATCTGAAATAAAAGTACAGAGCCTTAGAATTTCCCTGGCACTATGGAGTCTGTGCTGGCAATAAAGGCAGCTGGATGCCACAGTACAGCTCAGATGTAGTTATCAGTACGTGTACACCCTCAGAATCTACTGCTAAGAGCATCACTCCCGGCTGCTAGCATCTCTCAATTCCCAGAACCAAGTCACTGGCCTTTCAGGAGAGAACTCTGTGTTCAGAGAAGTCCCTCTCTATTAGAGGAAATAAATAAGTTGATGCCTTTTTAATCTGAGCAGATGCGTGGTGTCTCCTACGGGGATTCTCACAAGGATGTTTGTACTGGAATGCATTTCTGCAAGAGAGAAGGAAGTGCTTGGCATCCTCCTGTATCAAAACCTTGAGCTTTTCATTAACTTGTGATGAATATATATGTATCAAATTCACATCCACTTACAAAGGTGGAAATTACTCTTGGTTTATTGGGTGAGGCAGGGCCTGTGAGTCTCATCGGTCCTTAATAGAGGCTCAACCACTCCATAATTGAAGAAACTCTTCTAGGACCATGCATATTAGCCAGTTCTCCCAGTACTTAGGATCTACAGTAGGAAAATGAAGTACAGACATAAATCAGATATTCCTTCGGAATTTTTTTCTGAGTTTTTCCTGGAGAGGATGCCCCATCCCTACCCTCACCTTACCCCTTCACAACATCCATTACATTTGAACAAAAACCTAGAAAGAAGCCTCAAAGAGACTCATGCTGGATTTTTACTTTGGTGATGGTGGGGGAGGTTGTTCTGTTTTGTTTTTTCAAGAGCAAAGTGGTGGAAATGAAAACCTCTTATAAATTAAGTGGTCCCTGCCTCTCACCTTGGCACTTTCTTTTAATTTGTTGGTCAGTTCTAATGTGAGAGCTCTTCTCTGGCCCACTTTTCTTTCATCACTGCTTTCAGGGGATTCTGAAATCTTCTGATGTGAACAAACCCTTCTCCAGGAAACAAGAGAAAAATATACACACACTCCTGTGATCAAACACTCTGGGAAAGCACACACCTGCTCACATGTGAGATCTGAGTGCCTCTGTTAGGAAGGAACAGCATTAATGCGGGCACCACCCCTCAAGTTCCAGATGCTGATGTGTTCTTCCACGATTGGTAGGAAATGTTACAAAATAGGCCTTTTGCTTATCTAGAAAAACAAATGGTCCAGCCAGGAAAAGCAAAAGAAGAAGTAAATTAATGGAGAATTTGCTATACTGTTTTTTTTTTTTTAAAGAATTAATAGAAAGTAGAAATAAATAAAA
>PVIH01003961.1:20697-149576 GCA_004025045.1 Sigmodon hispidus | reverse complement strand
ATAGATCAACCAGACAGAGCCTCAACAGAGAAATAAGGAGTCTAAATGAGGTTATGATGCAAATGGATTTCATAGATATCTACAGATCCTTCCACCCAAAGGCAAAGGAATATACATATTTCTCAGCTCCTCATGGAACTTTCTCCAAAATTGATCACATAATTGGTCATAAAGCAAATATCAGCAGATACAAAAAAAAATGGAAATAATCCATTGTAACATATCAGACCACCAGGGCCTAAAGAAGAAAAAAAAAGAAAAAGAAATAAGGAAAACATTACCCTTCATAATAGCTGCAAATAGTATTAAATACCTTGGAGTAACTATAACCAAAGAAGTAACAGACCTATCTGACAAAAATTTTAAATCACTGAAGAAAGAAATTGAAGAGGATATCAGAAAATGGAAAGCTCTCCTATGTTCCTGGATTGGTAGGATCAACAGAGTAAAAATGTCAATTCTACCAAAGGCAATCTACAGATTCAATGCACTGCCCATCAAAATCCCAACACAATATTTTTTGGACCTTGAAAGAACAATACTCAATTTCATTTGGAATAACAGGAAAGCCAGGATTGCCAAAACAATTTTACTCAACAAAAGAACCTCAGGAGGTATCACTATCCCCGACTTGAAGCTATACTATAGAGCTACAGTAATAAAAACATCCTGGTACTGGCATAAAAACCGACTTTTGGACCAATAGAATAGAATTGAGGATCCAGACATTAACCCAAAAACCTGTGAGCACCTGATCTTTGACAAAGAGGCCCAAAACATTCAATCGGAAAAAGATAGTATATTTAACAAATGGTGTTGGCATAGCTGGTTGGAAGTGTGCAGAAAAATGCAAATAGATCTGAGCCTGTCACCCTGCACAAAACTCAAATCCAAGTGGATCAAAGACCCCAACATAAACCCAACCACTTTGAACTTGATAGAAAACAAAGTGGGAAATACACTTCTATGAATTGGCACAGGCGACCACTTTCTAAATATAACACCAGTGACACAGACACTAAGACCAACAATCAATAAGTGGGATCTCCGGAAGCTAAGAAGCTTCTGTAAAGCCAAGGACACAATCAATAGGACAAAACGACAGCCTATAGAATGGGAAAAGATTTTCACCAACCCTACAAGTGATAGAGGACTGATCTCTAAGATATATAGAGAACTCAATAAAATAGAGCCCAAAACCTTGAATAACCCTATCAAAAAATGGGGTTCAGGTCTAAAAAGAGAATCCTCAGCAGAGGAATTACGAATGGCTGAAAGTCACCTGAAAAAGTGTTCTTCATCTTTAGCCATCAGAGAAATGCAAATCAAAACAACTTTGAGATACCACCTAACACCTGTTAGATTGGGTAAGATAAAAGGCACAGAGGACAGCCTATGTTGGAGAGGATGTGGAACAAGGGGGACACTCCTCCATTGTTGGTGGGAGTGTAAGCTTGTTCAGCCACTTTGGAATGCAATATGGCGGTTTCTCAGAAAATTGAGAATCAATCTCCCCCAGGACCCAGAAATACCACTTCTGGGTGTATACCCTAATGATGCACAGTCATACTCCAAAGACATTAGCTCAACTATGTTCATAGCAGCATTATTTGTAATAGCAAGAACCTGGAAACAACCTAGATGTCCCTCAACTGAAGAATGGATTAACAAACTGTGGTACATCTACACAAAGGAGTACTACTCAGCAGTAAGAAAAAATGATATCCTAAAATTTCCAGGCAAACGGATTGACTTGGAAAATATTCTCCTGAGCAAGGTATCACAAACTCAGAAAGATAAGCAGGGGATGTACTCACTCATTAGTAGTCTCTAAACAAACAAACAAGAAAAAAGCCAAGCATGCCCAAGCTGCAAACCACAATCACTGAACAGCTTGGGATCAGAAACACCCTAGATTGACTCTTCTGTTCCCACTCCACCTAAAGGAACACCTGACTCACTTTTGAGGGAAGGGGTGGCAAAACTGGATCTGCCAGGAGTGGAGACTGAACTAAGCAATATTGGGTCAGTGGGACCATGGGACTGTCTGCTCCCTGCCCAGGGAGGGGTTGGGGAGTTGTGGAGAAGAAATAATGACCTGATGTGGCGGGAGGGGGAAGGGACCTTGAATAAGAATATACAAGGATAGAAAGCGTGACTTCTTTGTTCATAATAATAATAATAATAATAATAATAATAAAAAGCATACAGAAAAACAAAAAGATTTGTTTACTATTAGTAATGCTTTGAAAACATCACCTTCTCTGAAATAAAAATAGATGTAAATATTTATTTTACTCAGATAACACTTTGACCAATATGTTGCAGAAATTCTGGTTGTATTAGAAGAAACTCAGAGCCAGATATTGGGGAAAGGCTGAAGTATCAAAGAGAGGAACGGAACCATCACACAGTCAAATCTCATCCACCTATCTTCCAGTTTCTTCAGTTCACTCCTAGCCTGATCTGTCTACCTACACCTGCCTTAAATACCTTCTTCACCAAGAAGTATCACATTCATCTTAATATTAAAGGAGTGGGATACAACTATTTGGTAGTTAGCCTTGACCTCACAGAAACACAGAAAGATCTCTGTCTCTGGAGTTATGGGAATAAAGGCAAGACACCACCACTGCCTGCCTGGGAGGCTAGAACTCCCTCTGTAAATCAAGCTGGCCCCAAATTCAGACCTGCTAGGATTAAAGGTGTAGATCACCACTCCTGGTCTTTCCCCATGCTAAGATTAATGGTGTGAGTTACCACTCTCTGATCCTCCTGGATTGACTGTGGGTACTTCTTCTCTGATATTCCAGACTGGTTTTATTAAATATATAACATCACTACACCAATACATTTTCATTTAATTGAAAGACTTCTAAATTTTCCTGTGATGTGCAAAAATGATGGTGTAGATCTGGGATAAGATGAGAGAATTAGACTGTTCTTTATAGCTAGTATATGATTAAATTTAAGCAAATGATTATACATATCTTCCACCTTAAAAATTTCTCACCTCTTTTCCTTTTGCACTTTTGTGAAACACAAAAATTTCCATAATCATCTGTGATTTCCATCAACAAAACTATTTTTCCAATGGAATTTTATACCCTGTAAGAAATTTAATTCCATCTATGAGCATCTGACTTTAAAGGCTGTTTTTGTGAGATCCCATTGGGTGTTAGGTACCCATGCAAGCTAATATAAGCTCTTCTAACATTTTATCTTGGGCCCTACTGCAGGCCATAAATTACTCAGCAACTCATGCAACAGCAACTTTAGATGATTCCCAGGGGCTCATTCCCATCTCATTTCCCTTTCTATTTGGAGAGAAAGTGAATGCCTTAGCAAACATTGAACTTTCATAAAAATAAAAAGATGGTAAATACTAGTAGCCCAATAACAATATTAGCAATGATTTGGTTCTTTTCCCCTCAAGCATTTTTCAAAGTATGTATATAACCTTCATCTTACATTTATATTCATATATAACAACTTGAGTTACCATTAACAATACTTCAGGACATAGTATTAAAAAATGATTTTTCAGTGTTTCAAGTAAGTGAAGCCCAATGCAATATTTAAAAAAAAAAGAACTTCTATTCTTTGAAATTTTCTTTCAATATATTTTGGTCAAAATGATTCCCATTCCTTCCCACAACTCTCCCCAGATGCACTCCTTCCCCAATCCCAATTCCATTTATTATTTTAAATAACCCACTAAGTTTAATTTGAGCTGTCCATGTACTAATGGGTAAAACCATCCACTGTAGTCTATTTAATATACTGGAACTATACTGTTAAAGAAAACCACTTTCTCTTTCAGATGTCATCAGTTGTCAATAAAATCTCAGCTAGGTGTAGAGACTCACAAGTCTCCTTCTTCTCTATGCTGGAATGTTAAATTGATTGATATTGCACATATTCTGTGGGAAATCTCACTTATTATTAGTTCATGAATGTAGCTATTTTGATAAGTCCAGAAGATGGTGATTCGCTCCATTATTTCCTGGCCTCTTGCTCTTAGAATCTTTCCATTTCCTCTGCTGCAATGGCCCCTGAATCTTGTGAGGATGGGGAGGGTAATATAGGTACCTCATTTGTGGGTGAGTACTGCACTGACACTTATTATTTGCACTTTTATCAGTTTTAGGTTTTTACATTAATCACCATCTACTATATGAGGAAACTTTTCTTTTAATTGTCAGGTCATCCAGAAAAAAATATCTAAACAAAATTCAAGCACTAACTGACATTATAAACCAAATGGACCTGACAGTTACAGAACATTTCTGTGGATATATATTACATATTTAATAAAACTTGAATACTGGGGAGAGAGCACCCCGTCTCCAGCACTATGTTCTATACCTTAGTCTATCAGTGTTCTCTTTCAGACAAACTTGAAGCCAACCCCTCTGACTTTTTCTTCTCTTACCAGTAGTATCTCAGTCTCTTTTGTGTTACTCTGGCTTCGTTGACCTCCCTATCTACTCAATCACAACATCTTAAATATTTTTCAGACTGACTCTTGTTTTATTCTCAAGGTAATTAGCTGGTCAGTAGGTCTGACATTCTGTGTAATAACTCCTAACCTTATCGTTTCACTGTTACCCTTAGAGTCCTTGTGTAGAGATGTTCATGGTATTAACTACATTATTCCTCAGTCTGATCAAGGTTATTTTACTCTGTACAGCATAAAAAAATCACAGATCTAATTCTCCAAACTCAGAAGCATATTCTCTCTCCTCTTATTTCCCCTTCTCTCATACTAATTTTCACATTTTCCATGATACATCAAGTTGCTCTCCATTTTATCTCTTGCACTTTCTTTCTAGAGTTTCATTGTAGCTTTCTCTACATCAAAGCCATTATGTGTAAATTTCTTTCATGATGTCAAATGTGAGTTGTATTCATTACAACTATGACATTTTGTATACTTGCACATCATCTTCTTAATAAATAGACTGGTGCTTTCTGTATTTCTGAACCACATGGTGCTATAGAATCCTCTGAGTATGCATAGTGACCTTAAAAGTGATGCTCATGGTGCTAAGTAACTCCTATTGGTACAATAACATCACTGCTATACTTTTCAAGTGAGTATGTTTGTGCAGAATAACAATGTATTATGAAGTTTCTGGCCTGGCCTTTCTAACCTAGCCCTTTGTTTCTGACCTGTTGCCCTGCAATCCTGCAGAAACACACAGATACTTGTATTAATTTTATGCTGATCAGTCTATAGTTCTGGCATATTGTTAGCTAGCTCTTGCTGTTAAATTAACCCATTATTCTTATCTTGTTTAGCCATGCGGCTTGGTACCTTTTCTTAGAGCAGCATTTCACCTTCTTTTCTCTGAGTCTGCTGGTGCCTCATAGTGGTGCCTCTGTGGCATCTCTACTCTGCTCTTCTTGTTCCCAGAGTTTTCTTAGGTTGGGATCCCAGCCCACACTTTCTGTCTGCCTTTGGCCAATCAGCATTTTTATTAAACCAGTAAGCAGGACAATTACTTACAATGTATCACAATCCCACTACACAATAAGATTCTGAACTGAGAAGTCCATGTGTGTTTTAGAGGAAAATGGAGAAAATAATAAGTACTATACACCAGCAATGGAAAAAGAAGACTCTAGGTATTGATCAAGGGGAAATGTGTGACAGTGTTTTGAGCCTGGGCCATCTCTGTGAAGTCATTCTGTTATTGGTGTGAGTCAGAAAATAATATGACTCCATGGGTTACAGGTCTTTGGGCTGTAACACAGCTGAGATTTTCTGATTCCAACAGGGCAAAGAGAGAGCGTAGGAGAAAACCACCCCAGGCTTCCTCTGCAAGGGTCAATTAGAGACAAACCATTTGACTCATAAAAAGGTATTTACCCACTCTGAGAAACTCTGAACATTTCCACACTCTTGAGGCTCTCATGTTCAGTATAGCAGAGAGCGAAGCTCTAAACCTTTATTTGCTGTTAACACACACTGCCCAAGAAATAAAACGATCTCTAAGTATGATTTCTGTGTATAAACTCCTTGAAGCTATTATTGAGCTCACAATAGGTTCTCCAAACTTCTATTAAAATATCAATAGCATTTTTCAGAGCTTAAATTGAGCGGTGATTTTATTTCAGGTTGATCCTATAAAACACTTTTCTTCAAAGATTCTCTTGTTGTTGCTAAAAATGAAAGCCATTCAAACGAGCAGTGATTGAAACAGTAAGAAAGAAGGGGTGAATCAATACTGCATTTTCCAGGGCACTATCTCTGCTTTTGAAAAGAGTCCATTAATAATGCCCTTTTGGGAGAGGTAGCCAGCATCTTGCTCACAGTGCATTCAGGGGTGAGCTGAACGGATGGATTTCTGGAAGGCCTCTTGAGAGAGTGACTGCTGAGAAGGTAGAAATCACTGCATGCACCCCGTAGTCATCCAGCATTCTCAGGGGCTGTGCCTGAAATGTATCTCCCAGGCTTGGAAGCATTTTCCTCTACACCTCATCTGAGCATCATTAGAGACAAAGCTGAGAGTTGCTTGAGGGAAAAGTAAGAAAAGGACCATCAATGTCAGTGATATCTGAGCTGTGGTCTCTATCTGGTCCATTAAATCAAGACTGACTCATCTGAGAATCCCATTCCTTAGCCATGTGTGATCACTAGGTTGATATTCAATGTTTACTTTTTCCCACTGTTTATTTTTTGCTCCAAACACTTTACTGGGGACAAGAAAATTTATGTGTTCTTTTGAAATCTGGGAGGTATAGAGCAAAACATGCTAATTTGCATTACATTTTCCTTCATTCAAATGAAGGAATTAGAGTTATGCTATTTTTAAAATGTCTCCTTAAGGAACAGAGAGGATTCTCATACATAACAGAAAATGTCAAGTAAGAGTGGTAACAAGACAAAGATTTGGGGTGGATAGACAGATCAAATGCAAGATCAGGGAGGATTAAAACCCTTCACATGGAGGAAAATGATAGTTCAAATTTACAGTCAGAGGAGATAAAACATGGAGCGCTAAGAGTGCGTTAAAAGATGTCAAAGCATCACAAAGTCTGTTAGTGACCCAGGAGTGGTATACACTGGGCATGGCCATTTCTTCATGAAGTTTAGTAATTCTTCAAACCAGGAAAATGAGAACTGAGCATGCTGTCTTTCTAAGCATAAAACTGAACCATCAGGGGCCTCTAGGAACTATTAAGCCCACCAATGCTGTATGTTTTGGTTACTGAAATGCAAGAATTATATCTAAGATTACTGATAATTAGTAGCAGCCCTTATTATGTACAGATAATTTTGTCAGTTCTTTAACCTACCCTAGGGACAAACTATCCTCAAATGTAAATCCCAGAGTGATAGTTGTCTGGCTCTACTAATACACATTTTGTATTCCTTTAAGGTCTTCTTATCTCACAATTAAAATGGATATGAAATAGAAAAAAACTGTCACATTATAAGGAGTGAATGATGTAGCATTGCCTCATGTTTCCAGCCACAAATCAATCTGATTTAAGATTTGTTAGTTATGGCTTCTACCCATCCATAGGCTCACAGTTTCTCCTATAATTTTGTTTATTTCGCTTCAGCAGTACTACCTCATTTTTCACTAGTCAAGGAACAACCACAGTCACAAACAGCACAAAAGTAGTCTTGACCTTCTGTCTTGAAAATAGTCCTTCCCTGACTATGATGCAAGCCCTTGCTACCTTTAACCAGTATTTCTGCAAGCTCTCATTTCCCATCACCTGCTCTTGTCCCTCATGCTAGCTGAACTCAACAGAGCAGCCCAAATGATCCTGTTGAACGCTGTGAAATCATGCTGCTTTTGTCAACAGTCTCTGGGGGCTTGAAATTTCTATTTCAGTAAAAGGCAAAATTCCTTCTTATATGTCCCACTGTGTCTCTACATCTTGATTATTGTGTGTGTGCTTCTCAGCCACGTTGTCCTTCCTCATGGTTCCCTGACACATCAATGGTATATGGTGGACATGGTGAGCAGGGCATATAAGATGAATGTAATCCTCATACATCAGTCTTTATTTTCAAAGCCTTTTTTGCCTAGAATTCTTAAATGTATTTTGTTATTGAGTACATAAGATACAACTTGTACATCAGAAAATGATTGCTTATGTCTACTAGCACTGTTCTCTAAACTGTAAGAAGTTCTAATGTTTGTTGCATGTCAGTGCAGAGACAGTGATTCTAAATTTTGTTCCAAATGTAGAAAACGTTTTCATACACAAGAGAATCTTTGTTGTGATTTTGTGTAGTATTGTAATTGTGGTTGGATCCTTTACATGGTAACTGTATTTACTTCTTTGTCATAGCATATCAGCCTTCTCAGGTACAGGTTTGGAAGAGCACTTTACTAGGATCCTATCTAGACCTGTTAGTGAGGCTAACCATCACCAAGCCCATGTGTATATGCTACCAATCGCATCTTGACTATGTGCTTTAGGAAAAGATAAACGAGCCCTAACACCTGAAACTCCTAGTATGTCTCTTACCAGATAAAAGGTAATTGACACTGGTCACTGTCTTTGTTCCATTTCTGTGGCTGTGATAAAATGCCCTGACAAAAAGCAATATAGGGGAGAAGTTTATTTTATTTCACAATCTCAGGTCATAGTTCATCACTGCACGGCAGTTATGAAAGGAGGTGTATGAAACATCTGGTCATATCACATCCACAGTCAAGAGAAATGAATGCATATGTGCCTTCTTGCTTGATCTCACCTCCATCCCTCCTCTTATACACTCACCCATGTCTGGCTCGAGCAGCTGTTCTCAACCTGCCTAATTTTGCAGCCCTTGAATACAGTTCCTCATGCTGTACTGACTCCAAACCATAAAATTATTTTCATTGCCACTTCATAACTGTATTTTTGCTGTTGTTTTGATGCATAATGTAGATATTTTTGGAGATATAGGTTTGCCAAAGGGATTGAGAAACTCTAGCCTATAGAAATGGTCCACTACAGTAGGCTGGGTCTTTCCACATTAATGAACTTACTTCAGACAATCTGCCACAGATTGGGCCAATACAGTGTAGACAATCCTCACTATGACTTCCAGGTGATTTAGGCATGTGTCAAATTGACATTAAAACTAACAGCACAGCAATCTAAGAAGTACAAATATACACAGAACTTATTTTTTTTCGGATTCATTTTCTTTGATTTTTTAAAAAAGATTTTTGTGTGTGACTATATTCTAACTAAGTTGTACACGTTCATGTGGAGGGCAAAGGACAATCTGCAGATGTCATCTCTCTCCTTCTGTCATGTGGGTTCAGGAATCTGCTTTAGACAATCAGGCTTGGCAGCAAGTTCTCTTACCTGCTGAGCTATCTCATTTGCCCCCAAACTAGGTTTCTCTCAGTGGTGTTTGGGTTGGCTGTCATTTTGTAAAGTTTTCTTCCCATTATCTATATAGTCCATATTATAACTTTCAACCACAGAACCTGGGCTGCATTTTTGAGATAATAGAACATCACTCAGAGTATTACAAGGAAGAATGCCAGATAATTCTGACTTGAGGGCCCTCTTTTTACACATCTTAGTTGCATGAAATTGGCTCTAGAGATTTATTGGCAGTCAATGTTCAGCATCTTTATTTCTCTCCCCACTCCTAACCAAGAAATCAGATCATGTCAACTAACACAGATCTTAACCTAGAGAAGAGGAAGTACCAGAGAGTTAATCTGAACGGTCTCCCAAAAATATCATTTAGAGACATCCCTTGGGGGACAGAAAAGTTTTGTAAATCAAAATGAAGTCATGTTTGGCATTGTAATGGCTGTTGACCTCCAATCCCCAGCAGTTTCATAGATGGAATAGAACAGTATTAGCTTAAAGACAGCCTAGGCTTCATAGTAAGATATTTGGAACTAAGTGTTTTATAGCCCTGGTTTTTACTCCTTTTCTATGTATAATATTGTCTCATGCCACATTCTAGGTTTATTTTAAATAGGCATATTTCACCTCAAGATTGAGGTATATAAATAAGGAGTGGAGAGATTTTTTGGATTAAATGATTGCTAGCTAACTCTTTACTCTTAAACTAACCCATCTTGTTCTGCCATGCGGCTTTGGTACCTTTTCTCAGAGCAGCAGCATTTCAACTTCTTTCCTCTGTGTCCGCTACTGTCTCCTTGTTGTGGCTCTGTCCCATTCTTCTGGCATCTCTGCTCTGCTCTGAAATGTTCCTAGAGTTTTCTTAGTCTGGCAGCCCCACCCATATTTCCTGTCTGCCTTTGGCCAATCAGCATTTTTATTAAACCAGTAGGCGGGACAATTACAATGGAACAGAATACAATTCTCCTACAGACAAAGTGTCCTACTGTGGCACTTCAATTTTCAACTTGGTTGGCTGGATACAAAAAAATTCTGGATTACATGTCTAAATGTTCAAACTCTGCTTTTGCATAACTGTAGAGATTCAAAATCAAGTTCTGTGTTTACAAAGCAATCACTCTTACCCACTGACCCATATCCAAAGTCCTGAATGAATACACTTTTAATAGACACTTATAGCTCTTCAATTGACTATCACTAGTGAGACAATAGATGTCAAAAAACTGTGATTTCTCTAGGAGTCTCATAATTGAAGAAATAGAAGATAGAGGCTTAGTAATACTCAGAGCAGGGTCTTGTTTCCAGCAAAAGAATTTACATAGTTCTGAAAACTGGTCAGGTCTCCTTGCAGAGAAGACTGGAGCTAGGACCTTAATGACCTTAACTGGAATTGCCTAGTTATACATGTCTCTGATCTCTATTTAAACCTAAGATTCATGTTTGGACTCTGAAGCTAGACTTCTGCTACACTGAAACTTTTCATTCTTCTTCCTAGTGTGGCCACATTACTAGTTTCTTTTGTTTATCAGTTATTAGCAAAAATAATGAGGAAATAATGAAATAAAGAAGTAAATTCTGACAAAGAATTGAATCAGGGTGATATAGCAGTGAAGTTGATGCTCATTACCGTATTTCATTTTTCAAAAAGTTTCCCCATTTCTGTGAGCAACATTGTCATTTAGCTATGATTCTAACCAAATATGTATCAGAAAGAAGAGACATTAGAAAACAACATAAAAAAACAGTAAATTTTCATAAAGACAAAATTGCATTGGATTTGTCCTTATTTTAAGAATAACTAAGATGGAACAGTGCACTTTTAAATTTCTAAATAGAACAAGACAAAGATCTCACTAGTCAAGTCTACAGCTTAAGAACAGATCCTGTTACTAAATACCAGAGTCACTAAGATTGTTCAGCTTTACATACTCTGAGCTCAATCCAGGAAGTGGCTTTTTGTCATAGAATAAATAGTATGATTGACTTAACAACCAAGAAATTATTTAATACCACATGAATGCAAGTTTCTGGCTCAACTATATTAAATCTAAGATTATTGAAACAATTTGAAGTTGAAATTACAAAACCATTATGGGAGATCCCTAAATAATAGTGGAGAGTAGAATTCACATTAAGAAACCCATTGTGACAAAAACATCTGCATATCAAAATTTTGCATGTGCTGAATGGCTGCATTCTACAAAATAAAAACTGGAAAGCAAAGGAAATTTGAGTCTTAGCATCATCTTGTGCTGAATCTTGACAAATTAGCAGGAGGAGTCAGGAAATGAGGCAGTAGTCTTCCCTAAATTCCCCCAAATTACAGTGATGCTAGATAAGTTTTGGGTGCCAGTTAAAATCATCTGATACAGTTTTCTGATTGGGAACTAAGGAACTATTTTCTTAGTTTCCAAATATTTAAGATGGTAGAGAAGAATTATTAGAATGAGTATAAAAATAATTTCCCTGGCCATCCATCTCATATATAAAATGGACTCATCCTGATGGCTGTAATATGAAGTTTCTGGCCTGCCTGGCCCCAAAGTCTGGACCTGCCTGCTGCTGCTTAGGCCTTCCAAAATGACTCAGACACTTATATTATTTACATTCTGCTTGGCCTAAGGTTTAGGCATATTGCTAGCTAACTCCTGCATCTTAATTCAAACCATTCCCATTATTCTGTCTTGCCATGTGGTCTGTGGCTTACTTTCACATGTTGATTCTTGTGCAGCTGGGTGTTGTCTCCTTTGACTCTGCCCTCCTTCCCCTATCTATGCTCCAATTTTTCTGCCTGCTTCTAAGTTGCCTGCCATAAGCCAAGACAGTTTCTTTATTCACAGCATACAAAAAGACATCCCACATCAGATGGCTATATTGGAAACTTGCAAGTTTTCAAATTCTACTTTCAACTTTTTCCAGTGAAAGTTTTGGAATCTTGAATGATAGTCTCCATAAGCAGAACAACATCCTCTACTTGCTTTTAAGTTGATTAAAATATAACTTAAAGAAAAGTTTCCATCTGTTGCAAAGAGAAGCTTCCTGTGTAAGTAGTAAAGGCTATACTTCTGTGAATGTAAGGACAAGTATTTATAGATTGTTCTTAGGGAGAATGCTGGTTGGTTGTAGGCTGTCATCCAATAACCATGAGATTTTTAGCACTGACTAGTCCCAATGGGTACATCTACAAAACGTTCTGTCACTTGAGGTAGAAGGAACATGTTTAAAGATGGGACAAAAATACTTTAAGAGCCAGAGGAGTTTGATGTGAAATTGTGTATCCTAGTAACATTAAAAGTATACCCACAAAATCTTACCACCATGGCTGCCCAAATATGAGCTGAACAAGAATGACACCAACAAACATTCCAAACTGGATGGAAAAAGACCATGAAGCCTTAAACCTACAGAGAGAACTACAGGCAAGTGTAAAGATAAGCATTTGAGAAGTGGTGTGCCTCAGGGAAAAGCACACCACACCAATTGTTTGTCTAGTGCTCAATGGTCAACCCTGAAAGCATATGTAAAAGTAGCATTATATGGACTCACAAGTTTTATTTAGGGTTTTATATATGAATGTGTGTGTGTGTGTGTACATGGTTATGCATTAACAGTTAATTAAAATGAGACCATAAATTTGAAGAAGAGTAGGGATGGGATATGATAAAATTAGGAAGGAGGATAGAAGATAGAGAAATGCTGTAATTAAATTACAGTCTTAAAAATAAACACACCAAAAAACCCAGAAAGATTTTCCAAATTATGTATAAGTACATAAATTAATTAGTTTTCTAAAATTAAGTACATTTCTCTAATTAGGAAATCCTTATTTTTTCTTAAGGTTTTTTCTTCTCCAGAGAATTAATAACCCAATTAAAAACAATATGAACAAGTATTTTTATTATTTTGAATTTAATATAAATAGAATTAATGAAAGTATTCCTTTACTCACTTTGACTTATGAGACTGTTGTTCCATAGAATAGAAGTTGTTTTGTTCTTCCTGGGATATAGTATTCTCTCATAGGATTATGCCATAATTTATATTTCTCTTACCAGAATGTTCAGTAGATTGAATTGATTTTGGTTTCAAGCTATCATGAATTTCCTAGTTATAAACCTATATGTGCAAACTATTAATTCTCATACAAGGCAAAATATACAACCTCACTGAATTAATGATTTTAAAACATTTTTGAAAAAGATAAGGTTGCTATGAAGACCTTCTTATACATGCTTAATGTTATAAATGAGCTTCTAAAAAGGAATTAGGTATCACTATAGTCTCAGGTGGTGTTACCAAAAATATTTCTTAAATTTTCATGCTAGTTTTTGCTCATATTCAAACATTCTTTAGGAGACAAAGTCATATTTCCTCTGATTGACAGTAGACTGGAAGAATGACTTGCTTCTAATGAATGTATGTGCGAAGGGAAAGTTGATAAGAGTAGAAACACCTGTTAAGGCATTTCAACTGGATATGCTAGGATGAACTGACCCACCTTGGGACTCCTTTCCCTCCTTGAGGGAATGGGTCTGGTGTGGGGGGATTGGGTGAGGCTGAAAGAAGACTGGGAGGAAAGAAAGAGGTAGCAGTGGTAGATATGGGAGGAAATTAAATAAAAAATGAGGAATAAAAGAAAATAAAAAATTATTAGGTCGATCCCAGAAAAACAAAAAATTAAAGAGTAGAAAAACCTAGCTGGGATCATCCTAACTAGCTTACCAAGATATTTATCTCCAGTAGTATATCAAGCAACATCTAGCCACTGGCATGAACCCTCAACAATACAACAAATATTGTATCCTAGTATTAGCTTAAGCAAAAATGTGAATCACATTAGGACAATTCTAAGCTAGGAGTCACTTTTCAAAAATGTCTTCTTAAATGCACCTAGGTCATGATAGTAAAGATACAATCAACAAAGCAGTAACTTAAGGGTGCCCAGGATCAGATCTGAGAGCCAGGTGAGTAAAGTCTAAATAAAGCCTACAGTTTGGTTACAGGTTTTATGCAAATAATAGTTTTGATATTGTGCAGATTTTGCCCCTGGAGGAAGCAGTATAAAAGAATTCTGTTTTAGAAATAAGAATTGATATAACCAATAATGAATTCTAAGGAGTGACCTCTAAATGTATAAACTGATTATAACCAAAGAGACTAATTCTTCTTTCCAAAAGAGTCATAAAGCCTCACACTATGACAACCTCCCCCCAGATGCATCTGAAGATAAAGTTTTCTGTGAGCAGACTCTTCAGTAAAATTTTAGTGGAGAGTTATTTGCTAGAGATAGGGCTACTTAGAAGATAATTTTGAAAATAGTATGACAATTAGTAGTGAGAGTTTCCCTTATGGACATCCATGTATTATTATTCAGTTACAAATACCCCTCTGGTGTTTAGAGAGCTATAACACTGAGTGAAAAACATTGTTCTGTATGCTGCATATATCCATCCTGTTTATCCTATGATTATGCTGTTGGGGGAAATGAATGCTTTGGGAAATATACAACTGTTAAATGGCTAGGCCAGAGTTTGGAACCAAGTGGTTATATACTCAAGTCCTGTTCCCTAACTCCCTGTGCATCCTACATCTGAGGATATCTTCATTTCTCCCTCAGAGCCACACACCATTGCCAATCTTTATCTTCAGTGGATATTGTTCATATGAGGGCCTCACTTTTCAAATATCTCTTTGCCTCAATAGCCTATTGAGAGAGATAATTTTCTCATAATGGATATGGCCTTTGTAGCACAACACTGAGAGACTGTTAAGAGAATGAGGTAAAGAATAGCCAAACGCTCTATAAATCCTAAAGTACCAACTATTATTAAGATGTAATTTTATTCTAGCAAGGGAGTAACCTTGAGATGTCTAGAGGAAGGGTTAATGTGAGTAAGCAATTTTCTAAGTATAAATAGAAATTCAAAAGAAGTGTCACAACCTTTAGGCTAAGGAAATGACTAAAGCAAAGGGAAGCATCATGGCATTAGAGGTTCTTATATGTTAAAAAGAATTTACTCATATGAAAAATCTACTAACTGATCTGTTAGAAGTTTTTTTTTCTTTCTTTTAGAATTACAAAGGGCTGCCATATAAATGTAGAGGTTGATTTTTATTTTTCTGCTGCATGTGCTATTAAAAATTATAACTCCTTTATGAGCTATATACCTCCAAATATCTTACATTAGTACCAAGTAATTAAAATATACAAGTAAACCTAATTTATGTGAGCTGAACTGGATTAGAGTCAGTGCTTTTTGACTAGTATCAGCAGGCATGCTTAGAAACTGATTGATGAATACACTAATGAGAGAGTGCCGTTAACAGCTGATTGTGGTGGCCATCTTGCAATTTAACACTCAAAGACTAAAATCTAAATATCCATGGGGCTAATAATTTTGGTCATTGTTTTATGAGTGTCTAGCCTATTTTTCAGAGATGTTTTAGAAACAGAAGGTGATGAACAAATGTTTCCATGACCCTAGTGCATACTCTGAAACCATGAGGAAGACGGTTAAAGTGCATTCTAATTGATGACATTTTGAGGAAGATAGAGAACATGTCTAAAGACACCTTTGAATCTTTCTCCAAGAATAAATACATTAAAATATATTAAAATTAATAATAGTAACTGTTTTATCTCTCAGTCAACCAGATGAACACATTTTCTTCATTCCAGGGGCTTTCATTTTTCTTAGTAGCAAATGTTTACTTATTTCAGTTAACAGGCTGTAATATCTTCATTCTCCATTTTCTTCTATAATCCCCATATCCAGGAAATTACTAATGCCTATAAATTATCTTCCTGAATTACCTGTAAAATATATATCCTTATGTTCTCTATTAAAGCTACTACCTCCACTGTGATGATACATTGTATATAATGTAATAAAAATTAGTCTGGAATATTAGAGAACAAGACACCCACAGAGCCAAGCCATAAAGGTCAGGGAGTGATGACTCATGACTTTAATCCCAGCACTCAGGAGACAGAGATCCATTTGGATCTCTGTGAGTTCCAGGCCTAATAGCCAGGCAGTGGAGACACACACCTTTAATCCTAGCTCTAGCAGAGCTGAACCAGGAAATAAAATATCTGAGTGGGGTAAGAAGCATAAGGCATGAGAAGTTCAGCCATTCTGTTTGAGTGACAAGTCATTCTGAAGATGTGTAAAGATAGGACTTACCTTGTACAGCCTCAGGAGTTGGCTAAGTGAAAATTGGCTGTGGTTTGTTCCAAATCTCTCTGATATTTCAACTTTCCCTCAATATTTGGCTCCAGGTTTTTTATCATAATATTAAATAGAATTCATACAATACTTCAGTCCATAATTTCTCATTAACCTTTGTCTTTCTACCATCCTCTGATGTGCATCCATGCCACTAAGCTGCACTCCAGTCTAGAACAACTGATGATTATCATCCCTTGGAAAAGAACAAAGTATTTGATCAAGGGTGGTCTTTTTCTCTCCAGCACCATGTCATTCAACATTCAAAACCCACTAATTTTCACAGCACCCCTGAACTCTCAACTATGGTGTGATAATTCTTAATTTTATATTTACTCCTCTAATTCTTACTAGTTTAAAATATTCGTCTTCCATTTACTCAGTATTTTAGGACCCAGACTTTATACCTGCAGCAGGTTAGTTGTTTACTTTTCCTAATTAGACAATATCTCAGAACCCACTATCAGCCAATGCTAATTCCTATATAAGATGCCTAACTCCACTTTCCTGTATGTGTAGAGAAAACGAATCCCTCTCTTCCTTCAGGTTCATAGTATTTTGCTTCTCATGGTATTTAATGAATCTTTATTATATTTATATTTTGTACCAGTTTCTATATCTGGTTACAAAATGCTGAGCAAAGTAACTGTACTCCATGATTCATCATTGAATAGAGTGGCCAAGTAGAATTTTACAAATAGGAGATTATCTGTAAATATGCATTGAATTAAAATGGCTTTGAGTGAGCAACAAAAGAAAATAAGATTACATCCTCTTGATACCATTTCTTATGTTAACATAAGAACTCCTGATCACATATAAAACAGAAGGGCTTAATCAACCTAGCAATCTTTAACTTGATAATGAAGTCAACATATTAATTTTTAAGTAAAATTAAAAAAGACAGAATGGATTGCAGATAAAAACATCCTGAACATATTTCCAGGAAACAATATTCTTGACACCAAAATGTGACTTTATGTGATTCAGTTGTTTATACCTTTCTAGGGCAGTTTCTTATTTCATGTTCCAGATAGCATTTCCCTAAATAAAGCTGCATGAAACAAATGCCATTATGATTTCTAGCATTCATTTCCAGCGAAGTTCCTGTTAGGCTAGAGCCATAACTATGATGGAAAGGATATGGGAAATCCCACTGCAGCGATAACTGTGTCTTCATACATCAAGTTAGAGAATTAAAGTAGCATCTACACAGAACAGGAAACTTTCTGGATGGGTAATACAGTCTAGGTGGACCTTAAAGAATAATGAGAAATGATCAGAAACAGACAATTCCAAGGTCCAAACCGTTAGACAAAAGATAGGTCACTTCTAAGCAGGATATCTATTTGTTTCCTCTTATAAATAGATACATTTGGCAAGCAATGTGTTTACAGCTGATTTAGGCAGCTTGGAAAGGTAAATTCTCAAATAATGGCTGGGCAAATAAAAATGCTCTGAAACTTCTGACAGAGTTAGACCATTCTTTCTCTTTGTCATTAACCTCATTCGATGGATAAATCATAAAAAGCAAATTTCTGAAAGGCTCTTGTCAGTACTTGGCTATCCCTCCTTCTTGCTATTTCTTTTCTTCATGTAGTCACTGTTTATTCTAGACTACCTTCACTTTCTGACTTCAGTACTAACATCCTTCAAGTCTGGAACATCACTGCAATATTTTAAAATGCCTATGCTTGTCCATGCCTTGCCCTAAGGACTCCCATTAATGACTTTATGTCCCTTACAAAACTCAAACTGTAGCAAAGCCCCTAAGTAAGGCCTGTTAAAAAATTTTACTTTTCATCAGCCTTTTTTTTCATTCATTGCTTCTATGCCTCAAGATCTTTTAAGTTACAACAGTGATCTACTTGAGTTTCTCAGATGCATCCCATTCTTTCCTATTCACTTGCCTCCTAACAAGGCTTGCTGTGATAACTCCATTCACAATGGCAGCATGAAAGAGCAACTTGAATATGAATCATAGCATGTCATTTCTTTGCCTAGATGTTACTTTTTCCTATTTATGTCACCATAAACAACGTTATAAAGAGCTATAAGAACTTGGCCTTGGCTACCACTGAAAATCTGTAATCACTCTCAACTCAAAGGTCAGTTTTGTTTGTTTGGTTGGTTTGGTTTGGTTTTGAACATGATTAGTATGTTTGTTCGGGGTCTTAGTTGTTTTTGTTCACTTTGCTTGATAGGTTCTTCCTCCAATAACATCTTGGCTCCTTCTTTCATGTGTCTGCTCTCTGGTTTGAAGACCATCTTTTCTTTTCCATCAAGATCTTTGATGGCTCCATTATTCCTGTCATAGAATACATGTTTTGCTTACTGCATATCTCCTTGCTATCAAAATACATGGCTGAAGGGCTGGAGAGATGGCTCAGTTGTCAAGAGCACTGACTGTTCTTACAGAGGACCTGAGTTCGATTCCCAGAATCCACATGGCAGCTAACAACTGACTGTAATTCCAAGATCTGACAATCTTACACAGTTATACATGCAGGCAAAACACCAATTCACATAAAATTTAAAAAAATAAAAAATACATGGCTGATTCAGCCCATAACTTTATTTTACTTGTATGAATACACAGCAAATATGAAATGTTAGTATAACACATTATATTTTATTACATTATTTTATATTATAGACCAAGGACCATCTGCACAGAGGTGTCACTGCCTACAGTGAACTGGTACCTTCCACATCAGCCATCAGCCAAGAAAATGAACCATGGGCTTACTACCTACAGACTAAAGCAATGAGGAAATTTTCCCAGTAGGGATTTTCTCTTCAGGTTGACATAAAACCAGCCAGCACACTTGGAGACAGGACATCTCAGCTCCCTTAACATCCAGAAACTTTAAGTACCATTATCTTTATTTCCTACATTCTAAAAAAAATACTACTCTGTGGAACCAAGATACTCCTCCACTTTTCTAAACTGGTAATTTTTACTGACTTTTTGTTATAATTTAAGAGATAAGAAATAAGCAAATTATGAACATTACAAAGTAGTCTATCTTTATTTTGATGTTATATTTGATGGGATGGCAATACAAGAGCAACCAACTGATAGTCAGTACACTCACTGAAGAATTACCTTCATACCAGAAAACAACAACTCTTGTGCTCAGGCTTTTCCCATTTCCGAAACTGAGTGTTACATTACCAAATTGTGAGAATAAATTTGTTAGAATTGAGAAATCATGAGGAGGACAGCTGGAAGTTATGGACTTCAAATGGTTATGGCGTAGCAAAACAACAACAAAATATGACTTGACAGGGAGTGGTTACTGGTTTTACCGGTACGAAGAGTAATTCCAGGGAAAGTCATTAATTAAGAAAGTCTTAGTGAAGAACATGCCTTCAGGAAAGTAGTTGATGAAAATCCTCCCCATGCGTGTTGCTGTTTCAGTCTAAATACACATAGGAAAGCAACCTTTCAAAATATTTAGATTTGGATTTGGTAGTAAGGATCAGTAGATGGAAGGATTTCAAGGAAAAAGAAAATGTTGTCTAAAGAAATATTGCTTTAAAAGTCATATGCTGCTGTGTTTCATCCTTAGAAAACAAATGCTAATTTTGTGTTTAAACTGCCAGTTCACAGGGAAGTGATCTGAATCCCCTGTACCCCTGAGAGATTTTTATCCTTTACATATTCCAAGCCAACTTAAAATACTGTGCAATTGCCAAACCTCATATTTAAAATATGTGCTTATCATTCAACTGAGGGTAACATCAGCACACTGGAAACTGCATTCTAATTAATAAATCAGAGGCTTAACCACTGAAACATCACTCACACATATGAGATGGCAACAGCGAGAACCATTAAAAATAGTAGCATGTTGTCACTCTTCTAGGAAATGTGGAAATAGGCCTTTTTGGGTTTATTGGCCTACATTATTTATCAATGTTTGGCTTTAATATATGGATTTACTCAACATTGAATGAATATAATATTTCTCCTAGAACAGACAGCATTAATTTGTATCTGAGACAAACTGTCAATAGGATAACGAGCCCACGAGAGGGCATGCAATCAATGATTTGTACCTAGTGGATTCTTGCCTTGGGTTGTTTTAGGAAAATATTGCTTTTTCACTTTCATTCTTGCTCATAAGCACAAAACAAGCAAGCAGAGATAACAGGGGGAAAAAAAACAACCTTCACCCCAGCTTGATATGATTTTAAAAAGCAAGCTGCAACTTCTACTGATATATTAGAAGCTGGCAGGCACTCTTGTTCCAACATACGGCAACAATGAGAAGGGGGGAAAGGCACAAAATAAAGTTAAGGAAAAATTAAAGAATGGAAAGATTGATTTACAAGGAAAGAAACTCTTGGGGAAAATAGGAAGCATACAAAGCTACTCGGTTACAGTGTGAGCAGAAAACAGAGGCAGTCTGTGGATCCTACTTGGGTCCTCATTCACTTCTTCCCACACATCTAGGCTATGATATAGGTTCCTAATACTTGTCCACAATTCATTCACCTCCCACACTGTATGCTCTTGCTGCAGCTGAACCCTCAAACCTGGACACCCCAACTGGATTTCAAAGTTTAGCTTGGTGCTTGATGCTTATGTTACCTTTCTTGTATGTACCAGTATTCCTTACATGAAGCTGGACACAAGATGGCTCCTACATTCACTCTCCATATTTGTCAGCCTAACTCCACCACTCCAATAACCTGCTCACAACTCTCAGATTTTTTTTAATGAGATTTATCTTTTAATATGGATCTTTAGGAAATTCAATCATATGCACAAAGGAAAAAGTCATAGAGATTATAGCCTCTAATTAAAGCAGTCACAGTTTAGAATATGCTTTGGAGTTAAATTTAAAAATATTGTGGCTGTTTCTCATTCTTCTGCTTGATGCTACTGATCGATGTATCTGGAATGACAGCAAAGGTGGCTGATTTTGTAGTTAAGCAGCCTTATACTTCCTGCAACCCCCTCCCAGGAGATATATCAAACAAACAGGAGCAGAAGATAATGCTTAGTAACTACACAACACATTACTTCTAATCTTGTGCAATTGATGCAGCCAAATAGAGAACTATGTAATACTAACCGTCACCTGCATACCATTTGGAATACAATCAGTAGTGGCAGAAGCCACTTCTCAAATGATTACCCCAGAGGACAGGAAGAACTTGGGAGAAATCCTTATTTTGTGAATTAAGGGCTGAAGACAGTGATTAAATAGGAATGATTTCCTTAAATTTGCCCAGACATGGACAAATTTACTTCATCACTTGCTTTCTGCCTTGACATGACTGGGATTTTTTTCTCCCACAGAATCACTTTCAACTTGAATTTAATCTCAAAAAGACTGACAAAACCGTAACTAGAAGAGGCAAAACCAGGTAGGCAAAGAACCAACACATTTCCCCCCAGATTATAAAGATAAACAGGACTGAGAAAGGGCAATAGACATCTCTTGTATGAAGGACAAAGAGAGGAACACATGAGTTCATCCAACATTTGGATGGAATCCTTCAAAAAGCTTGCAAATAGATAAGGCATAATAAAAACAGAATGCCAGACCAGAATCTAGCAAAACGTAAGCCCTTCAACATTCAAAAATTGGTCTCTTCATTTCTTGTGAGCATCCTATAAATAATTAATCTATCCAGCACAAGATTGCTTCATAATGTATAAGAAACTGTTCCAACCAACAACTAATACCTAGAAAATTAATGGAAAAAGGAATGGATAAAGCCTGGATATAGACTATCAGGATTTACAGGGTCCATTCCAGAACACATTAAGTTGCAAAAATGATTGCTATCTATTTCATGTCAGATTTAAGTCACTACTTGAAAGTGAAAGTGTATTTTCCCTCTATTCACCCAAAATAGGACACTGATGACAGACAAAAGAAATAATTCTACCCAAGTCTAGCTTAGTGAACCACTGAGTTCATTGACAGCAATATGGGTGAAAGGTTGCTTACAGGAGCATGTGTGGCTCAAATACAGCTGCATCACTGAAAATCCCACCCCAGCATGGGTGATGACCTCTAGAGCTGTACAGAGGAATTTCAGCCAGTTCAGCTAGTTAGGGAGTCCCCATGAATAACAGAGACAGTAGAGAAATGATAGGCATGGGAGAAGCAGTATTTATTGCTCAGTTCACTGAGTTGGATACAATTGTGTTCACAGGAGGATTAAGAAAGAGGTTGATTCAACATAAACCTTGGGACTGATACAGGGATTTAGTGGGTTGGCTGAGTCCCATGGTGAGACATGATTTTTATGTGATAGGAAAGTCTTTAGCAGATCAGAACGACTTAAGCCAGCATGTCTATCACATTTATATGGTGTTAAAGCAAACAAGAGAAGAGGTGAGAATTGCAAGGCAGATAAAGGGCAAAACAGACACGATCTTGGTCGAGCTGAGATCTCTCAGAAAAAAAAAATAACAGAAAGTCAAATGCTGTACTAGTGAGACTTAGAATAATTTGAAGCCTGGTCATCAGTTCACAAAAAGATGTCAATGGTAAAATAACACTAATGGAAAAAAAAATGTTACACTTGTCCTAAGGATGGAAAGCATGCTGAGTATTCTGTGTACACTGGAGGTGTGTTATTCATCCAACCTTGACCCATATCAGAAGCCAGCTAAGGCTGACAGAATACCAAGAGCCATGGCATTGGCATAAAATCTGTCAGAAACAGGGAGCTTGATTAAGGAGAAAGCATGACAAGCAAAAACATGTTCCTTTTCCTTGAACCTAGTCAGAATCAACATCACAAACCAGTCACACTAAGACTATCAGGGGAGAGGATATATTTGGTGACCCCAGGAAACAGTAGCATCCCAGGAAAGTAAAATAGCTCATGGAAGATGCCTGTGGTCTATGGAGGGTTAGATGTGACATTGTTTCCTATCCATGCCACTGGATACAACATCACTCTACTGGAAAAACAACTGATAGAGTGATAAGTTACTTTTTATAGTTGAACTTACATTTCTTTTCTAATATTCTCTTAGCCACTCAATACTAACTGATACTTACAAGGACTGGATGATGGTTGTCCTTCAGGGATGCTGTCAAAGCTGTATATAAAGGTTTCATTACCTACTATTAACTCTTAAGTATCTTACAGATTTGAAAAAAAGAAACAACAGTAAAAAACTGGACTATCAGAAAAGATAGCAGTTAAAGCTTTTTAAACAAAAGCAACCTTGATAAGTAGAAAGAGGCACTCCATGGACCCATAAAGATGTTGCATAAAGATCCTACAACTGAGGGGCTAGTTCCCTGTGAGGTATTGTCCAGGGAAGACTCAGTAACTTCATAAACCATAAAGGTTATTATCATTGCTGTCAGTTAGAAGGCAGAATGTGAGTACCCTTTTTCATGAAGACAATGCACACTTTAGCTATAGAAAGAACCTGAAGAAGTCAGAGTTTGACTAAGTCAGAGGCTTTTTTCCTGCTGGTTAGTTTTGCAGTACTGCTAGGGGAATTGTTCCAATGATCTTATTAAGCTATGAACCTCTTATGCTATAGTCTCATAGCCAGGGAAGGTGTGCCTGCTGGTATAACAGTGGCACCACTATTATGGAGATAACCAAGTGTTTTACAATTGAATTTAAACTATGCTTCATAGAGGGTAAGTCACAACTTGTATTGCCAGTCAATGTAAATGCTCATGTCTTGGAAACCTCTCGTAAAGAGGCAGAGTGGATTTGATATGCCTGACAGACTTCTCCTCCTGGAGTCTTCTGTTCCTTATCATGTCAGCCTGTTGTAAAAGAAAACTTAGGAGTGATGCGAGGCATACTTCTGAGACTTGTAACTGATCAAAGTCCTAGTACTAAATGACTAGATGGGGCAAATAATCAATCACCTATAACACTTCTACCAAGTACCAGCTAATAGTGAAGAAGAGTGAAAAGAATGTAAAAGCCAGAAGAGGGAGTCTCATAAAACCTAGGTGGCCTCTTGCCTCCTCCCCCAAGTGACAAAAGCACTAACAATTTCTGAAGAGAAGGGACTCTTCTGTCAGTCAAGCCACTTGCAGATCATGCAGGCAGTTCTGAGGTGCAGCTTCTATGAATACACCCATGCTGAGGTGGACGATTTGATGATACAGCAGACTTTGAGTTTCCATAAGTAACGCGTCAGTCAGCTTACAGTAAGAAACCCCAATCAACTCACACTTACCAATATGACTTGATTGGAAGCATTTCTTAGATCTGCTGTCTCACCTTAAATAAAGTGACTAGATACCTGTTGATGTCATCCCAGGAAAAGTCACACAACAAAACCTGTAACCTATTTTTTATTGGTCTAATTTAATTTAAGAGAACATATCTTATTTTAATTAAAAGTTGAAGGCAAAATTTATCATAATTTTCTGAACAAAGATTCTCTTTCTTTATGTACCGATTGTGCTACTGTGTAATCATATTTTTAAAAGGCTTGCTATGGAGAAGGCATAGGTGTTCAGATAACACATGTTGATAGAAGTGATGATTTGGAGCTGTTATCATAGAGTGTTCACTAAGTGCCAAATGTTGCTGAGAAATTTGTAAACATTATTGTTCATCCTAATTAGTGCACCTTACAGTGCTGTTAATTTGGGGGCTATTATATTGGACATCTGCTTTAAAGAGCTACTGCCTTGTATGTCTGGCAGCTTTCCTTACCTGTATATTTATTTGTACTAGGCCCCTGGCAGATGCCAAAAACTTCTTGGGGGTCTGCTCACATACAAATCATATGAGGTAATAATACCTCCTAATGACAATGATCCAAAATACAAAAGTATTAAAAAGTGCCTGAGCAGCTGTGAGGTCAAGGGCTCAGGAAGTCTTTAAAAAGGTGAGATGTCAGATAAGAACTAAATAAATAAGATGAACCACCTATGCAATGCAGAGGGAATCTTCTGAGAGGAAACAAACAGTAGATAAGTAACCCTAAACTTAAAGCATGATAGATGCCAAGGTCTTCACATAATACAAATTAGACACAGTTTAAGAATATTTTTGCTACTTATGACTAAATCTATAAAAGGCAGCAGTATCACTGTAATTTAAAGACAGTTCATCCCCAGATGCTGAATTAATAATTACCATTTCTTCAGTCACTATAATTTGTCAAGTCACATAGCTTTTTCTCAGAGACTGTCTCTGAAATTCATTTCTCAGCTCTTCTTATTATCTCTTCAAATGTCACAGATCACAAATAATAATCCAGATGTCCTATGGCTTACACAGTATACAAATTATATTTCATTCATACTATGGAATAATACTCAGCAAAAATTAGCAAATTATTCATTCATACAACCTCAATGATTCTCCAGTGAATTACACTGAATGGAGAAACTAACATGAAATAAATGACTGAAGCTATCTTATACCCTAAGCAATTTGAAGAAATTTGAAGCATGTAAATGCCTGAGTCTGCTTTATATTTACTTTAGTCTCTGTATTCAGTTTTAAAAAATCATAGAAGATACGCAAAAACAAATCAAATAAAATCATCATTATTAAGAAACAAAGCAATCTACAGAATGACAGTAAAAATTAACTAGATGTTGAAACTATAATATGCACTTCAAAATTTCCACAATCAACTCACTAGGCAATGTGGTTCCAAACAGGGCATGACTGAACAGATGAGAAATTCAATGGAGAGATAGAAATTATAATAGGCAATAAGAAATTGTAGAAATCCAGAAAATATGATAATAGAAATTAATTCTGTTGAATTCATCCTTGGATTTTGTCAAGGTGAAAGATTTAAATTTTATCACATTTTGCTATAAGTTATTCCAACTCAAGCACAAATAGAAAATAATGGAACACAGCCCCAAAGGGCAGCTGTATTGAACTGCCAATGTTATAATGTGTATTAACTTCACAGAATCTGAACTCTGGGAATCTTTCATCTATGAGTCTCTTCTTCCTCAAATGGATGATGGGAACTTTAAATTGTGCACATATCAAGCAATACACCCTCTGCAGACTTGTGAAGCTCTAGGATTCCTGCATTTTCCTCCTTATTTCGATGTTATGATCCAAAAAATTTCTAGCTTCTCTGGCTTTGATAATCTTTTATCTCCAATTCCTTAACTTATTGAAAAATAGGACTTTATCTGAATTTCTCTCACTTTTAGAAAAAATATAGTCTTCGGATTTTTCTAAGTCTTATAAAGCCTGTTACCAACCACCTAATCTTTCAAAGCATTTGCTTTGTTTTCTCTTTCTTTTGATGCTGATAGGTCAATTCTAATCCTTTATGATCCCAAATTTTCTAAAAATATATGGCAATATTGTACTTTTTGGTTGGATTTATGTCACTAGAGCCTTGTATTTCTACAAGAGTTTAATTAAACACTAGAATAAAGGGCATTAGAACAGTATTCAGGAGTCTTGGGAGGTATTCATTGATTCCCACTTCCCCCAGCTCCATCAATATAAATGGGATATCCTCCTGACAGCTGGAGTTTATACCTGGAAGTTTATAGTACTGTAATTATTGTTTCCTGGTCTTCTGTCAACATTCTGCATTTAGGACAGAGTACCCTAATCTTCTTAGATTTAATGGGAACTAATTTCCCCTTTCATTTGAAAGAGCAAAATGATGACAAGACTCCCAATGTGTTCTGCCATTGCTATAGCTTCTGCCAACACTGATAAAAATCACACACAATCAACTCAGATCTAATGGCATTCCCAATTTTTTATAAACTATGACAGACATTGAGGGAATGGTTAGCTTATGGTAAATACCCAGCATTTCACTACAGAATTAGCAAGGATCAGGTTCAAATTCTTCCAGTACCTTTCCTATCATCCTCAAAACACCAATGAAATTTATCTCTCCTTCTCTCTCAGGCACATATGTATTGAGAGCAGCTCAAAGATCTGAGCAAGAGTACCCTCAATATAAAATAAGACTAGAAATAATATCTACAATGTTAATTACCTCCCTCTCTGCATTTAGATTTCTGATGATTAGATAATTGCAGATAAAAAGACTCCTCTCTGTCTTTCTAAAGCATAACAAAAGCATTCAAATGTTTTCTGTTGACCCTCAGAGAAGAAGCCTCAGAAGAAATGATATCTAATGTGGGCTATTTTTAGATTGCATTTCCTGGCACCTTGGCTAACTAACCATTTTTAGATTTGTCATTCCTTCTGTGCTTATGCTAAAGTGAACCTGAGTTCTTGCATGCTGCCACACCATCACAGAAGCTGCAGGCCAGCTACTGAGGCAATATCTTAAATAGAATTTCCATGACAATATTGTTTCTAATGTGGTATTAATGCAGGATGTGTTTGAGTTTCTATATATAATCTGTTGATGGGAAAAATCACAAAACATTTGCTAGACAAGAACTTCAGAAGTAATTTTTTCCTACTCTATCACTTTCCAAAATTAAAGTGAATTTTGGGGGTAGTATTTCTTTTCCTAAGGAGTGGAAAGCATGCTCAATCATATTTTAAATAATAAGAGTGATGTTTATTTTAATTAAACCTATGTTGCTCAAGCACAAAATTTAATTAGTAGGACTTTTTTTTCTTCCCAGGTCATTCCAGATGAGTTTACTTCAACTGGCTGTAAAAACATAGAAAAGTCTCAAGGGAGTTTCTTTTCCAATGTTAGACATACAGAGATGTATTACAGGGTGAGATAAAGAAATGGAAGCCCATGAATGTGTATGAATGGGCTGTGAATTTCACCTAGAATTAGTCTTTAGGGAGTAATGTGTCCATTACACCATTAGCTCTCTACCATCATGGCAAAAGCAGTCAAATCTGAGATTCAAAGCAGAAATGTTCCTGCTTTGGTAGACTGGAGTGAATGAACAAGGCTGAGTTACTTTGGATGCTTTAACAGGAATCAGAACTCCCCAGAGAATCCTAAAGGACAAATACTGACGAGGTTTTGTTTTCCCCTATAATCTAAGCAAAACTCAAGTTAAGACGATTTGTATATACAAACTGAGATAGGGATTAAGCAGGGTCTATCATTTGTCTGTATCCTCAAGTTTAGAACAGGTTTACATACAGTTTTGAAAACCATCCAATAGTCTTCATTTCCTAACAAAATGTATTTCAATTTACTATATTCTATTGACTAGGTAAAAAATGTTTTTAAGAAGTTTATACTTCAGTTGAGTAGCATAAAAACAAATAAATCCAAAACCTTTTAAATGGGAATTTCTATGTGGCTAAACCCCAAATTCAGTGTAATCTGAGAATGCAATATTTATGAGAATATTAATAACAGAGATGATGATAATGCCATTGGGCACAAATTCAATCCCTGGCTATTTAGCAAATACTTTACTTGTTTAATTAAATCCTTACAGAAATCCACTGGGCTACCAATTGGTATTATTTCATTTGCCCAAGAAGCTCATTTACTTAGTCTATATAAAAATCACAACATGTTTGACATAAGATTTGATCCTGAAACCAATATATTGAGAAGCCCTGATAGGAGGCTTGTCCTTTGACATTTTGGGGCAGGATTTCATTGATAGAGTATACCAATCCTATTCTATCTCGTCTATATCTTAATTTCTTTCTTTTTTATTTAAAATATTTTTATTTTAATTTTACATACCAACCTCAGTTCCCCTTCCCTCCCCTTCTCCTATTAGCTCCCAGCTTCTCCCAACCCTACCCCTCATTCAACTCTCAGAGAGGGTAAGTACTTCCACAGGGAGTCAATATAGTCTACATATCAAGTTGAGGTAGGACTAAACCCATCCACCATATGAAGACTGTGGATTTTAGTATAACATTTTTTCTTACTGCTGAGTAGTACTCCATTGTGTAAATGTCCCACAGTTTGTTAATCCATTCCTCAGTTGAGGGGCATCTAGGTTGTTTCTAAGTTCATGCTATTACAAATAATGCTGCTATGAACATAGTTGAGCTAATGCCTTTGGAGTGCGAATGTGTGTCTTTAGGGTATATACCTAATAGTGGTATTGCTGGATCCTTGGAGAGAGTGATTCCCAGTTTCCTGGAAACCAAAATACTGCATTCCTGAGTGGCTGAACCAGCTTACACTCCCACCGACAATGGAGGAGTGTTCTCCTTGTTCTGCATCCTCTCCAGAACAGGCTATCATCTGTGTTTTAGATCTTAGCCATTCTGAAAGGTATAAGGTGGTATCTCAAAGTTGTTTTGATTTGCATTTCTCTGATGGCCAAAGATGTTGACCATTTTTCATGTGCCTTTCAGCCATTTGTAATTCTTCTGCTGAGAATTCTCTTTTTAATTCTGAAGCCTATTTTTTAATTGGGTTATTTAGGGTTTGGGGCTCTAGTTTCTTGAGTTCTCTATATATTTTAGACATAAGTCCTCTGTCACTTGTAGGGTTGGCAAAAATCTTTTCCCATTCTGTAGGCTGTCGTTTTGTCTTAATGAATGTGTCCTTGGCCTTACATAAACTTTTCAGTTTTAGGATGTCCCACTTATTGATTGTTGTTCTTAGTGTTTGTGCTACTAGTGTTATATTTAGGAAGAGGTCACCTGTGCCAATTTGTTGGAGGGTATTTCCCACTTTCTTTTCTATCAAGTTCAGTGTAGCTGGTTTTATGTTGAGGTCTTTGATCCAATTGGATTTGAGTTTTGTGTAGGGTGATAGGCTTGGATCTATCTGTATTTTTCTACACAGTGCCATTCAGTTATATCAATACTACTTGTTGAAGATATTCTCTTTTTTCCACTGAGTATTTTGGGCCTCTTTGTCAAAGATCATGTGTTCATAGCTTTTTGGTTTAATGTTGGCATCTTCAGTTCAATTTCATTGATCCATAAGTCTGTATTTACTGCCAGTACCAGGCTATTTTTGACTGTAGCTCTATAGTATAGGTTGAAGTCCAGTATGGTGATGCCTCCCAAGGTTTTTTTGTTGAGCAAAATTGATTGGGCAATTCTGGCTTTCCTGTTATTCCAGATGAAATTGAGTATTGAAGGTCTTTAAAAAATTGTATTGGGAAAACGAGCCGAGAGGGTCATAGATGGGAAAGTTGACAACCATGCCTGCAGGTTTGATATACGCATCTATAAATGTATATCTGGCTAAGGAAGAGAAATCCAAAAAGCAGCTAGTGAGACCAGAACAGCTCCCCATATATACTGCACCACCTCTACATTCTAAATATATTGAAGAATAGCCTGGTTACTTACAAATGGGCTTTGCATCTATTCGTACTACAACTGTTGGTTATATTGGCTGGTGCAAGGGTGTTTATATCCTTATGAAGACTGGGATAATGGATACAGTACAATTTGAAAAAGATGCATATGTCTATCTGAAGAATCCTCCTCAAGATTTTCTTCCCAAAATGGGAGTGATTACAGCTTCAGAACTGGTGGGTTTGATTTCAGCAAGGAAAGGTTCTAGGTTTAAGAAGATTGCTTATCCACTGGGATTGGCCTCATGAGGAGCAACTGTTTGCTACCCAGCTCAGTCAGTAATAATTGCAAAGATAACCGGGAAAATGGCATATGCTACAAGTCAGCAAATTTATCAAGGCATTAAGTCATTGTGGACAAAAAGCAGTGAAAATGAATCCCTCCCTGAACCAAAGGGAGAAACTAAGGTAGGAAGATCTGATGAAATACATACTAAAGCACCTGACTTGAAACATTCAGTGACTTTTCCAAAAGAACTTGCCTCAGCAACAAAGATTAAATCAAAATCTACTGCAGGAACTTCACAGTTTATACCTGACCCTAAACTCATGGATCACGGGCAGTCTCATCCTGAAGACAAAGATATGTACAGCACTTGAAGCTGAAAGACACTGCAGTGGGAGCCTGCATAGAGAACCGCAAGATGTACCATGTGGCAAACAGTGGTGAAAAAAATCATGTATGGGTAACTGACAGAGTGTGACTAGAATTTTTTCCATGACATTTTCCAATACACAGTTTGGCCAATGGAAAAAAAATCATATTGGAATTTTGATGGGCAGTGCATTGAATCTATAGATTTCTTTTGGTAAGATTGCCATTTTTACTATGTTGATCCTACCTATCCAGGAACATGGGAGATCTTTCCATTTTCTGATATCCTCTTCAATTTCTTTCTTCAGTGATTAAAAGTTTTTGTCAAATAGATCTGTTACTTCTTTGGTTATAGTTACCTGAAGATATTTCATGCTATTTGCAGGTATTGTAAAGGGTACATTTCATATTTTTGGGCTTTTCTTCTGTGGGATTATTGATTGTTTGTGGTTTCATGGGTGTATCTAGATTCCTTAGGTTGGAATTTTTCCTCTAGTGCTTTTTATAGTGCTGGGTTTGTGGATAGGTATTGTTTCAATCTGTCTTTGTCGTGAAATATTTTCTTTATTCCATCAATGGTGATTGCTAGTTTTGCTGAGTATAGTAGTCTGGGTTGGCACCCATGCTCATTTAGTGTCTTTATAACTTCTGATCTGGACCCTTTTCCTTTTATTGTTTCCATTGAATAGTCTGGTGTTATTCTGGTGGGTCTGCCTTTAAAGGTAAGTTGGCCCTTTTTCTTTACAGCTCCTAATATTTTTTCTTTGTTATGTGTTCTGTGGCTTGATTATTGTGGCTTGCAGACTTTTTTGGGTGGGGTCTAATATATTTGGTGTTTTGTAAGCCTTTTGTATCTTTATAGGAATTTCCTTCTTTAGGCTGGGTGAGTTTTCTTGTATGCTTTTATTGAATATAGTATCTGTGCCTTTGAGCTGGTATTATTCTCCTTCTTCTATTCCTATTATACTCAGGTGTGGCCTTTTCCGGGTGTTCCAAATTTTCTAAACATTTTTTGTTATGAGTTTTTTGGTTTTAGTGTTTTCTTTGAGTGACTTATCTATTTCTGCTATTGAGTCTTCTACTCCAGAGATTCTTTCTTCCATCTCTTGGATTCTGTTGGTTGTACTTGTATCTATAGTTCCAGACCATTTCTTCAGAGTTTCTATTTCTCCCTTTGCCTTGTTTTGTGCCTTCTTTATTGTTTCTAATTCAATTTTTGGTTCCTGGAATGTTTCTTTCATTTGTTGGTTTTTTTTTCTTCTTCTTCTTGGTTTTCTTTGTTTTCTTTCAAGGATTTGTTTATCTCTTCCAATTTTTTATTTGTATTTACTTCTATTTCTTAAAGAAAAATTTTTATATCCTCTTTTAAGACTTCTATAATCTTCATAAAAGTGTTCTTAATGTTGTTTCCTCTTCATTGCTCTGTTCAGGTCTTGGTGTTTTAGAGCTACCAGCTTCTTATGGTGATGCCTTATTGTTCTTTATATGGTTGTATGTAGTCTTGCACTGACATCTGCTCATTGCTTCCTTGGTTCACTCTTAGTCAGGTCTTAGTCTGATCTTAGTCAGTTGTAGTTACAGGGTTTCTGTGTCTCCTTTTGTACTGAATGTGGATACTGGATAATCTCTTACTCTGGTCAGGCCACAGGGTCACACAGTTCAAAAAGATATCCATTTCTCACTCCACTATGGGCACTGAGTTGAGCAATTTGGAGAGGTTCCTCTCACTGGTCTCTGGACACAGTTGGTGCAGTCTGGAGAGATATCTGTCTATTATGATGCAACTTGCCTTTAAGGTGGGTCCTGACCATCAGCTATACATCCCCTGGGATTGCTGGGGAAGGATTCTCCAGTCTCTGACTCCCTCTGGACACAAGTTACTAGGTCTGGACAGATGTCCATCCATCTATCTGTACCTTGATTTCATATGAAGTAAGTGCTGATTTTAGAGAAGTTACTACTCGGTTAATATGCATGTTCTTCCTTACAGAGAGCGAATAGATTGTGAAGTTTTCTGAAGTGTCGTCTCTGGAAATGCATTTCTGAGGTTAAGATCTGGCATTCAAATTTTCTGGCTGAACTACACAATCTTTTAAATTTCCCTGTCAGAAAGTACCTTTTACTGCTATAGCTCTCAAGTATAAATTAATTCACTGTCTGCAATAAATTACCCTACATGCTTTTGTCATTCCTGGCTACTTGATTTTAATAGTCATAAAAGAAAAATTCTGTACATTTAGTAACATATCCTCAATTATGACCTGAAAAGCCTTTACCTGGTATTCTTTGAGGTAGATAATGCAACTCAGATTCTAGTTATAGTATGTCTCAGACAATACTTCAACAAGATCTTGCCTGGTATGCAAAGTTTGTTAAAAATATCCATCAATAAGGAATTTCCATTGTTCTCTTGGTGCCACAAACTGTCTTTAGGTGGGTTTTTCTTGTTCATTCTCTTCCCTTGAATATTTATGCTTCTTCTGCTTAATGATTTTGAGAGAAGGATATAGAAATTGATTGGCAGCTTAGACAAAAATCTGATGAGAGAATTTAGCCCAATAATGAGAACACAACTGTACCCAGAATTATTTATGCATATGTAGTGAAGAGATGCTAAAATTCATTCCATGCTACCAATTCTCAATAGTGTTGATGTTGTCAGCACACAGGGAAGAACCTCCACTACCCTAAGGCCAAGACCTAAAGATGTTCATTATTCTCAGGACAGCCGGACATGCTATGATAAGCTACTAATATTAAGAAAGAGGGCTCTATGAAATTCTCATAACATTGACTCAATGAAGGAGTTTCAAATATTTATCTGTTTATTGTCTAGGTTGGCAGGCTTCGCATGGAGCTAATATGGAGTGTATTCAGAATTCTTTATTTGGCATAAAAAACAAAGTGATTATTTCTGCCATAGAAAACCTGATTGATTTCTTCTTCCTGTCCCTACTCAACCTTTTTCCCATAGGTTCTTGAGACATAGTTAACAATTTTTCTTGTTCATGGAATTATTTTGGTTGTTGCTTTCTTAATATAGGGCCTGGGGAAATATTTCTTCTCATTGACTGTTCTTCCAGGGGAACCTCTGCTTGAACCCTACCAGATCCGTCACCTTTTCGTGACCATAGTTGGCACTTCACACAAAGGGTGAACATACATATACGCAGGCAAAATATTTATACACATTTAACAAAAATAAATTAATCTTTACCAGTTTTATTATACAGGATTACAAAAGGCTGTTTTCATGTGAGAGCACAGTATGCTTTTAGCACATTCCCTCTTACAACCATCGAACTTCCTGCTTCTTCTCATGACATTAGTCCTGTTTGTTTCCTAGTTTTGCTTCTAATTTCATGTCATCAGAAAATATATTTTATGGATCTTTAATATCTTAAACCCACAAATGAAAGCAAACTTTTGATAGTTAACCTTAAGACACCAACTTCATTATTTTAATATGATTATCTTCAGTTTCATCTATTTTCCTGCAAATTAGAGGGAACTTCATTTTTCTATGTTGGATGAAAAGAAAATTATACGGTTCATTTAAATCACATTTCCTACCTACTCCTTTCATGTTGGACACTGAGGTTAAATCCATAAGCTACCTATTGGGAACCGTGTTATAATAAGCATTTGTGATGTGTTGACTTGGAGTGGTACAATTAGGTTCATTTTTAGTTTAATTTTTTTTTAATCATACTGCATTTTATTTGTTTTCATTTGTATTTGATTTATGAGCTCTTCTAATTTTTACTAACTACCATTGAGAGCAGGTTTAAAATGTGATTAGGTTCTATATTCTTTTCAATGTTAATACATATTTATTTTAATTAAAATGTAGTTACATCATTTTGCTATTTCCCTCTGTTTCCTCCAACTTCTGCAGGGGGCCCACACCCACTCTCAAATTGATGGTTTCTCTTTTTTTGAATATTATACACATATGTATGTACATATACATACATATATGTATAACACACATAAATATATAATCTGTTTAGTGTTACTTATGTATGTATGATTTTAAGGCTGACCTCGTTAAATTGGATAAATAGTTAAGGATCTCACACCATCATATTTATTGCTAGAGTGGTAGGACTGACTAGTCTATGATCCCACATAACAATGTATAAGGATTTCTTTCTGTCAGCATTTTTGCTAGTTGTTCTCTTGATGACTATCATCCTAACTGAGATGACATTAATTCTTAGTGTAGTTTTTATTTATACTTTTCAGATTCTTAATGATGCTTAACATTTTTCACATATTTATTTGTACTTCCTCTTTTGAGAACTGCTACTCATTTTATTATGCCATTTATTGATTAGCTTTTCTTGCTTTGTATTTTTTAATGATTTTTTTAGTTCTTCATATATTTTAAATATTAATCACCTATCAGATGCAGACCTGGCTAATCTTTTCTCTCTTTCATGAGGCTGTGTTTTTACCCGATTGTTCCCATTGCCTTTCAATTTCATAAAGTCCAGCTTGCCAATTACATTCTCTTCTACGTGACTAGATTTCTATTCAGATACTTGCCAATTTCAATACCTTAAATCAAGGTTATAAATACATTTTTAATTTGTGTTTATACATTGTATGGAATATAAATCTAAGTTTTCTTCTTCTACATAGAATATCCAGTTTTGCTATCTTTCTTTGTTAAAGAGGTAATTATTTCTCTAGTGGGGCTTGGGGGTATCTTTATCAAAAATTAAATAGCTGAGCTGGGCATAGTGGCTTATAACCTTAATCTCAGTATGTAGGAGGCAGAGGCAGTTAGTCTATTTGAGTTCAAAGCCATCTTGGGTGACATAGGGTGATCTGTCTGAAAAAACAGAAACTAATTTAGATGGGTAATTGCTGTAACTGAGAAGGTTTATTTCTTGGTCTTCTGTTTTAGTCCGTTGAACTTCCTATCTGAATTTGTGCAAATGCCATGGTTTTTTTTTATTATTATGGTTTTATAATATTATTTGGAAATTGACATCTTCTTTCTCTAACTCAAACTTGCTTTACCTATCTCATACCTTTTATGCTTCTGTGTAAATCTGAAGTTTGTTTTCTCTGTTTCTGGGAAGAGTGGTATTGATATTTGGCTGAGGAGTACTGTTTCATAAACTATGAAATTTTCAGGTAAATTGATGGAATTGCATACAATCACTATAAGTGAGATAGCCCAGACTAATAAAGTCAAAATTGCATGTTCCTTCATATGTAGATGCTACTTTTGCATCATTAGACATGTGTGGTTAAATTAGAATAACCATAGAGGTTAGGAGAGATAGCCCAGACTAATAAAGTCAAAACTGCATGTTCCTTCATATGTAGATGCTACTTTTGCATCATTAGACATGTGTGGTTAAATTAGAATAACCATAGAGTTTAGGAGAGATAGCCCAGACTAATAAAGTCAAAATTGCATGTTCCTTCATATGTAGATGCTACTTTTGCATCATTAGACATGTGTGGTTAAATCAGAATAACCATAGAGGTCAGGAAACTAATAAACAGCTGCAGGCTCTCAAGAGACTGAATGAGAACACAGATAACATAAAGGAGAGATGGAAAATAATGGACAAAATAAGAACGAGTTGTGCATGGGAAGACAGAGGAAAGAGAGGAATATGAGAAGAATAGGTAACACTGAAAACTTCTCACATGAAAACCTACTATTGTAGAAGCTTCTTATTATATATGCATACAAATAAATAAAGAGTTTAAGTTGAGTCACCCAATAACAGGATAATACCACTCTTAGACAGCAAAGGCTATGAAATAAAAATTCCATTGCCAAAAGTATGTTACTACTTTTAGAGTTATCATCATTTAATGGAGGCCCTTAGATACCCCAACCCCAAACATTACAAGCTATTGCCACTGTTCTTGGTAGTCATCTAGAACTTGATGGTAAAATCCTATTGCTGAGGACATGACATATACATTGAATCGTAAGACAATAAGTAATCAAGATCATACTTTCCTCGAAGTTTAATCCAGACTGTCTACCTTTTATAGTTCTAGAAGTTGCTATGCAGCTAGTGGAGGGCAAAAGAAGAAGCTCATGACCTTGCATTTTTATTGGGGTCAAGAACATGTGGATATATAGGTCATATGCCTTAAGGCTAAATGGATACTTTTAAAATGACTCCTAATGACTTATCTGTTAAACATATAGATTAGCGCATCTCTCAGGCCTCATTACAGATGCTTTTGGGGGGTAGATAGTGTACAAAACAGAGATCCATGTAGCATGCTTTCTTCGAGGCCAATAACCAGCTCCTAAGCCATGACATGGAGATTTACTATTAGTTATCACTGTTGGTCCTTAGCTTAGCTATTGTTTTAATCTGTTTCTCTTCATGCTTTACCTCAAGGCTTTTTATCTTTCTCTTTCTTTCTTTCACTTCTTTCTTTCTTCCTTTCTCTTTCTTTCTTTCTTTCTTTCTTTCTTTCTTCCTTTCTTTCTTAGTTTTACCATTCTGCTTCCTGTGTCTGACTGGCTGGCAGCTGCTTGACTTCTGGACCCAAGGTGTTTTCTCTTTCTCCCTTATTTTCTATAGATTTTTCTTCCTATTTATTTTGTCTGCCCACCAGCCCCACCTATGCCTGCCTCACTTAGCTATTGACTATTAAGATTTTTATTAGATCAATAAAATGCCTTAGGCAGTCAAAGTGAAATGGCAACACAACTTAACATAAACACAGCAGAAACAAATGTAGCACAACTTTGTATTGTTAACAAAGGCAGCAAAAGCAAATATAACACACCTTCACATTAAAGTAATATTCCGCAGAATAAAGAAAATCACACATATTCACCTGGTTGAAATAAATGATCAATAATCCATAATTGGTCAATGTAAAAATAAAATAAATTTAAGTAATCAAACTTAAATGCTCATATTTATATCACACACACACACCCTCCAAAGGTTCAGAGATCATCATGAAAGCATTGACAAAAATATTTTAAATGCTAGAAGCTTTGGATGAGTAAAACAAAGCAAGCAATGTTTTCCACACATAGTGAAGCAATTGCATGTATGAGGTCATAGCAATTGTAATGCACACAGAAGACCAGCACAAGGACAAAACAGGTAAAATTCCAGCACGAAAAGTGGATATTGGCTTATAAAGAGAAGAATATCATGGCAAAGACATAAAATGTGTTTTCAATAAATAGAAGAAAATTATCTAAGCCTACAAAGAGGTGTCATCCACCCAGATATGAGAGTCCTACAAGACTAAAAAAGAAACTCTGAATTGAAATATTATAGTAAAAATGTTAAAAGCACAGACCAAAATATGGATACTAAAATCTGTAAGAGAAAAAGGTTGAGTCACTTATAAAAGCAAGCCCATCAAAATGGCACCTAATTATTCAACAAAAAGTTCTAAGGCCAAGGAGTCTGGAAAGATATATTCTAAGTTATGAAAGACAGTTGTCAACACAGACTATTATACCTAACCAAACTACCTATTCAAATTAAAGAAAAATAAAGTTATCATTATATAAACAAATTTAAAAAATTATGATCAATAAGCCAATTCTACACAGTATGTTGTAAAGAGTACTTCAGTCTAGAGAGAAGAATAAATAAGCCAAAGAGATCACAGGGGATAAGTAATCACAAGTCAGTTAAAATGAAAAGTCTGCCTAATGTTCAGGGAGCATCAATAATAAAATGACAGAAAGAAGAAAAGACCAAGATAACCTAACTACTTATTCAGCCTCCCAAAGTCACACCCTATCTTACTCTCCACATACAGAAATATGTAGAGTGCAATTATTCTAGAAAATTCTTTAACAACAAAAAGTCATAAATATTCTGTTTCTACTAGGGACATTTGACTTTTCCCTCTTCTCTCTATTTCATGGACAATTCTTTCACTGTATGCCATGTGATAACTTAATGCTAGGATGCCTCACACATATCAAGTATCAACTGAAAATGGTGTCAAGTATACAAAAGTGTGCTTGATAAATTCTACTGCTGAAGAAAGTATAAACTTTAATATAGGACATAAAGTAATCAAACTTCAAATGAACTGAAAGCTTCCCCTTTGTTGGCTACTGTTTAGTGTGCCATAATGTATTATGCTGACTGTAAAAGAGAAAATTAATTAATGGGTTTTTTCTATGTAGAATTTCCCTAACCTGCCATTGCTCTCAAATAACTACTCAAAGGTTTAATATTAATTGTAAATGCTTGGCCAATATTTAGGCTTGTTACTAGCTAACTCTCATAACTTGAATTAACTCATATTTTTTTTTACACTTAGCAGTGTCTCATGGCTTATTACCTCACTTTTTACACATCCTGCTTTCTCTGTGTCTAGTAGTGTCTCTTCTGACTCCACCCTTCTCCATCCCAGCATCCTCAGTTTGATTGTCCCACCTACACTTCTTGCCTGACTACAATCCATTCAACATTTTATTAAACCAATTTGAGTGACTAATCTTTACAATGTAAAAAAGGATTATTTCACAGCAGTCTTACCTAGCTATGGACCTTGCATGCTTCAATACCTGCCTGTTAGACAAGATCAACCCACCAGTGAAATATGTCTGTGTCAATTATGGGAGTATCAATGCTTTTCTGATTGGATATGTGACTTGTTCCACAAAAGGGAATTCATGCCCTTTAGGTAAACTTGATCAAGAACTGTTGGCTGGAGAGATCATAGACCCTAAGAAATGAAATTCTTACTACTGATGATTAATACAATTCTAATTAATCTGTAATCAAACTATTTAAATATTTATGTTTATATGCTGTCTTAGTTTGTGTCATAGAACATTCTTTGTGTAGTAAGTAGCAATAAATGCTAAGACACCTACCTGGTCAAAGTGTTAAGTGACTACTGAGTGTTCAACTATAAAAGAAACATTGACGTCACCTCCTCCAAGGACAAGGGAATATTATGGAACAGAAAGATTGAGAGAATCAGAAATTAAGAGAAGTGCTAAGATTTGTCTTCTGGCTGTTCGTTTTTTTTTATATGGGAGAGACAGACACACACACTCACTGCCAGGTGCCACACGAGAGTTTATACCAGGGAGTATGGATACCCAGAGAAGTGGGGAAAGAAAGAGAAACAAGGAAGGAGGAAAAAAGGAAAAGAGAACTGGCTGCCATATGGATTTTTTTTTTTTTTTAAGAGAAGAGGTGGGCACAGATTTGCATAGCCACGCCTGGGGGTGTGTCTTTCGTTTGGCATCTGTGCTGGGTCATGTTGAGTCCACCAGTGCAGTGTGTCAGAAACACATACACTGGTTATAATATGTCCGTTACAATCATAAGAGTAGAACAGATGTCGATAATTGTAAACTATATATACACATAAAATGATACAAAAGAAAGGGAGAATGAGTCAGAAAACAAATGGAAGGCATCAGGGCAAGAAAAGGTAAACGTAATCACAAGATACTCTATGTGAGCATGACATTGTCAATACTTAAACTAAATTTTAAGAATATTACCAGATAGAGAAGGGGTATCTCCAAGTTCACAGTGTAACATTAGGAAACAGATATCAGCATGGTGTTCTTCCCACCACTGCTCCACTTTGCTCATAAATAGAATTAATTCAAAGGGTTAATAGTTAATTTCTGAGCATAAGTTTGAAGTTAGAAAAATTAATTTTCTTATCTCAATTTACTAAAGTAGGAAAGGGATTTTGCCTTCTGTTCACATCCTATAATGCCTTTCCAGATCCTAAGCCAAACATGGGCCAAGACAGTATAGAGTCAAGCATGATCAGGCAGACAGGCCTAGATCACTGATGGTTGAAGCTAGTCTTCAGAAAGAACCAGTAACTACAGAGTTTAGCTTTGGACTTAAGGTTGAATGAATGTCATTGATCTCATTGGGTCTTGAGACAGTGAAATTCCTTTTCTTTGTGTGTAATTCGTTCTTCTCATGATATCTCAAGACCTTTTGGACAACTTCAGCTTTCAGTGATGATGTTTTTCTAAATACAATACAGTTTAGTGGATGATGGCCTTAATATCGACCTCTGCATGTGATTTGTAGCCTGTATATGTTCTATCAATGCTATATTGCATTATATTTCTTAATCTTAAAGCTGTGATTTCCCCATTGTTACAAAAAAATCAATAATTTCTTGATTGATAGTTATATTTGTATGAATTACACACCTAGCATAAAGAATAATAGTGCCTATTACCATTAATTACTATTAACTTACATACCCTAGTTAGCTATTAAGACAATGCTCTTTAGAAACTCATTTCTTCCATAATTGTAGACAAAGAAGATTATTTGTGACCAGACAGATTTAGCTATGCTGTTCTTTAATTCTAAGAACACCACTAATAACACTACTTTTCAGTTGTTATGTTTTCCTTTCTTATCATACGTATGTGTTCAGGTACAGCTCTTGTTGGTAAAATATGTTTGCTTCTCTAGTTGTATAGAAAATAACCTGGCTTTCTTCAGATGCATAAAAGGTAAAGTCTAGAAGTCTAGAGCCAGTGCCATTAGGAGTCTGAAGTATAGACTTCATGGCAAATAACTATTTATGAAAATATTTGCTCATAAGTATTTTACTTTTGTATTTAAAATTATCTATCAGTATTTAGGCATGATTCAATAATGTAGACAGAAGCTTATATTCATTAGCGTATTTTATCTATCTGTAGATATCAGCCTTCATAACAAAATTTAGTTACAGGCTTGTCAACTATTCTTATTCTCTGAGTTGACTTATATAGTTATCTTTGGGATGAGAAATGATCTTTCTATTCAGAATCATTCTTCCATTTAAGGCAACTGATAACTAAGATGACATATATTTAAATATGCAATATGATTTGTTACTTCCATATGTTCTGACTAAATGGTTACTATATGCTATTTAACATAGCCTCATCTCACATGTCTACATCTGATTGTGTGAAAATGTTTGTGATCTATTATGCATAGATTCTAAGACACAATTCAGTATTTTTAACAAGCTGTACATTATCTTTTCAGAATGTACTCATATTCTAGAGAAGTTTACCAAGAATGTTTCTTTTAAAAAAAAAATCTATCTTTAGGCTTACCCTGGCCTTGGCTATCCATCATAATCTAAAGAACTCTTAAGAAAAATGAATATTTAATGCTCAAAGCACAGTCTAATGTGGGTTTAGATGCAGTACTGCCCTTTTCATTGTCATGCTAAAATGTAATGTTATTACCCACTCTGTAATGCACTTCCTGCTTTCTAGTCACTTTGCTAAGTATTTAATTCATTACCATAACTATCAAAATTTAGCTTATATTTTAAAAAATCTGAATCTCAGAGAAATAGAAGACAGTATGTCCAAAGTCACACAGATGATCAATATCCAAGACTAAATCTGAACCATGACCTTAATAAATGTGATGCTTAATTCTAATGGTCAACTCAACACAACCAAGAACCACCTAGAAAAAAGGTCTGAATGGTGGATTCTATCAGGCTGGCCTGTGAGCACATCTGTGAGAACTGTCTTTTAAAAATTAAAATTGTACTAATTTTTTGAAAATTTCATACAATAAATCTTGACAATATTTACCCAAATTTCTCTCTTTACACTTCAGACTTCCAAATCTATGTTTTCTTAGAAGAGCAAAATGACTGGCCAACAACCCTGTCTCTGCTCCCTTAGCCCTGGGGTACTCATGTAAACCACCATGCCTAGCTTTTCACAGGGGTTCTGGGATTTCTTACACTGTAGGCAATTTATCAGCTAAGCCAAACCCCAGCCTTATTTGAAACTTTTAAATCTCACAGGGCAATAATGCCTCCAAATTTCCAACTTATACTTTTGGTTTTAACACATATTCTCTCTCTCTCCCTCTCTCTCTCATTCTGAATGGGCTGCATAGAATAGGCTTGTAGTAACAGAAAATGAGAAAAGAGGAGAAAAAGGAACATATAAAAATGAATCACAAAACACCACATAGCTTTAGGGAAAACATAGGTGACAAATTCTATGGTCCCTACTATATTATTCTTTTCCCTGTGACTCTCTTTTTATTAATGTGTATATAGGATAATGGAGTCTATATTAGCAAGTGATATAACTGCTTCAGTCTTAGAGAATTTTTGTAGTGATATATACTTAATGAAATTAATCTGTAATATCAGAGTTAACCACAGAGCCAAGCCAGGTCAGGGAGGGGTGAGCACACCTTTAATTCCAGCTTTAGGAATGTGGAAAGAGGAAGGTAAGAGAGCTGGGCAGAGCAAGAGATGAGAGTTTTCACCTTTGCTAGAGACTTCCTTTTCCTTTAGGCTGAGGACTCAGAGGCATTGGGTTGGATGATTCCTGGAGACAGGCCTGAGGGGTTGGCTGTGGTTTGTTTCTGATATTCCAGATTTTCCCAATATCTGGCCCCTGGTTTTCATTATATGTTAACTAGAGTTCTTGCAATGAAGTTTATATTAATTTCATAAACTGTCCACTGTGAGTTTGACTGATAAGAACTTACAAGGTTCTCACTGACACAAGAGTCACCTTTAAAAAAAAAAAAAAGACCTTGTACAAGGGCTGGAGAGATGGCTCAGAGGTTAAGAGCCCTGATTATTCTTCCAGAGGTCCCGACTTCAATTCCCAGCAAACACATGGTGGCTCACAACCATCTACAATGCAATCTGGTGCCCTCTTCTTTATACTGTACACATAATTAATATATATATGTATATATATATATATATAAAGACACTAGACAAACTAAAAATATCTCTGAATCAAAAGCAAAGACTATTTGCTGGTAGGTCACTGACACCAAGATCATTTGTAAGAAAGGTATCTATGGCCCTAGGGTCAGAATGCCTGACTTCTTCACTGAATTCATGCATTGACATTTAATGTATAGACTTTAATCAAAGTAAAAATAAATAAATAAATAAATAAATAAATAAATAAATAAATAAATAAATAAAAGATCAAGAAAGAATGTAAAGAAGAAATCAAAGAAGATCTGTTAAGTCTCGGCTGGTATGGGCTGACTTCTTTTCTGGAAGGTTTTCCTATATTCACAGGCAAGCCATTTTGTCAGCATTGGCAGTTGAGATCTGTATACAATCTACAACCAATAAAATCCCCCCTGCTTTTGGCATGGTCTGATTTATCCCAAACTGGCATCAAATCCCCTGAGGGTAACCTTCCATTTCAAATCCTTCTGCCTATATTTCCCAAGTACCAGGATTACAGGCATATAACACAATGGCTGGGTTTTGTGGTCATGAGGATTAAACCCAGAGTTTCATGTACAGCAGACAAGTGTCCCACCAATTAACACATACCTCCAACTCCTGGAATCAATAACGTTTATAACCAGTCCTGAGATGCTAAGATGTCTTGTAATTCTTCACTGCAGGATAGAAGGTGACATATTCTGAACCATTATGCCTTTGGCTTCTTCCATGTATGTCAATATTTATGACCACCCAGAAACTGACAGATTTATATCCCAGGTATACTATTTATTAGTTAGATGCACTTAAATATGTTACTTATTCATTTTTAGTCTTATGTTTTGAGCCACTATATTGTAGGAAATAATCTGTGTACTGTGGAGTTACATTTTATAAGCATTAGATTCTTTACACTGGCTCAGCAGCAAACAATAAAATTTCATCTTTCTTTAGAGTCCTTTGGGTATATATTAACAAGTGATATAACTGCGTCATACGGTAGTTCCATTTTTAGGTTTGGGAGGAAGCACCATACTGATTTCCATAGTGGATAGAGAAATTTGCATTCCCAATAGAAGACTATATGGGTTCCAAACCAGCTTATTTTTTAGTTTTTTTTTTTTTTTTACTTTCCTAATGATTATCATTCTGACTTGCATGAGATTAAATCTCAGTGTGATTTTGATAGCATTTCTTTGAGAACTCAGGATATTGAGCAGTTTTTATATAGATTGAATGACTATCTGTACTTACCATTTTGTGAACTGTTTGTACGTATCATTAACTCACTTATTAATTGTAACAACATGCTCACAGATGTCCATCAAGAAATAAATTAATGAAAAATATGCTATATATACAGCATAGAGTTTTTTCTTACATGAAAAAAAATGTTATGCCATTTGCAAGAAAATTGGTAGAACTAAATCATCACTCTAAGCAAAATAAAGCAAACCCAGAGACAAATATTACATTATTTTCTGCCATATGAGGAATCTAGATTTAAAATATGTATTGAGGTTGGTGAGATGCTATATCAGGTAAAAGTGCTTGCTGTGTAAGGCTGACAACCTGAGTTTATCTCTGAAACCCACTCAAATGCGGAGACAATGTCTCAACCAAATTGTACTCTGTTTCCGTCTGTGCCATGGCCTGAAAGCCTCCATTACATATACATACATACATATCACACACACACTTTACATATACGCAATGTATATACACATCATAGACATATACCATATACATCCTTGTCACACAGACATATTTAAAAACATACATATTACATTCATACACATTCAAATAAAAGCATTGTAAATAAAATTGCATACATATATAATTTTGTATATGACATAAAAATAGAAAAAAAGAAATGAACTAGGCACAAATGTAGAAGAACAAGAGATTGTAATAAGGATGAACATAAGTAAAATACATGTGTAAAAATATTTTAATAAAACCATAATTTTATATAATCAATATAGGTTATTGAAACCCCTTTCATTAAGGTAGATGAAAATTTTACCCAAAGCACAATTACAAAACATATATTTTTCTTAAGATAATAAATGTGAGGCCAATGTAAAATAACTCACTAATTTTATAAAATTGCTTCTCTCTCTTTGGTAGGAAAGTTTAGTAACCCTCTGAGAAGCTTATTGCTGCTTATGAAGAAATGCTTTCTTCATCAATGAGTTCTCTGTCCTGGGAAGGAAAACAGGGCTGCCTCCCAAAGTCGTGTTTGGAGACAAGCACTTACATTGGAGACAGCACAGTTTCCAGAAGTCCAAAGGAGTTTTCACTGAAATGAATCTGCTTTCTTTGTAACACAACACAACCAACTTCTCTTCAACATATGCAATTATTTCCTAAGCCTGAAAAATACTCTTGGATAATTGAATGACATGAGTTAAAATGGTACATAGACAAACAATATCTTTTAATAAAAGCCTTTAACATAAAATTGGGCCAAGACTCAGTGTCTGTGAATGAGCGTGTATTAAGTGAAGCCAACACATATTTGCCTTTGCAGACATTGATACTGGAGCAGATACAAGTGTAATCAAAGCCAGAAGTTCTTCACTTTTTCATCTGAATCTATGCATCCTAATTAAAGCCATATGGATGAACGTCAGCTATTGGTTTTACATAACCAATATATATGCACTGTTGAATAAACCTGTGGTTCTTTAACTAAATTAAAGAATTTAACTATAATTGATGTATTTATTAGATGGGGTAATACATACTTTACTTAAACCAATATTGGAGTTGAAACTAATATATCTATATTTCAAACCACATACATCTTCCCAGAGCATCTTGTTGTATATAAATAGATGCATATTCATCTTCAGCATTTCATATTCATGAAAAACTAACGAATTAACTGCATTCAGCAGATGTGGCAGAATAAGTCCTCTACCTTCTATTTCCTTCCTTTCCATTTCTAAACATACAGCTTACAAAAACACATCACTGAGAACAGCAGCTTGGGCTTGAACTGAGACTTGCTGTGTGTTGGGGGCAACTAGGCTGGGATTCAGTGGCTACTGCTTCTGATGCAGATTTGCAACCAATTTGCATGTTTGGAGAAAAACCACTCCAGGAGCTTCATTTTCCTCATTTGTATAAATGGAGATGATACTTTCTCAAATTGCAGGGATGCTTAAAGGATGAAAGGAGACACAAGTTGGACGTGTTCTTTTAATTCTTATATGGATAATAAGCATTGTTGTAGCCAGGTCCCATGTCTTCAGATAAATAAATAGCTGTCAGTAGTACAATTTAAGCATAACTGAAAGACAGTCATACCTAATACGGTTGTATTTTCCTTTTTCTGTGGCAGTCTAAGGCTAGGATAACATTCTGAAAGACCATTGATTCTACTGTGTTTACTGCATATTAAGCCTCATTGCACATTTCTTTGGCCTTTTCAGCAGATAAGTGTTGCAAAGCCAAGGCAGAAGAACAGCAGATGCACACTGTATATTACATGTCACTCTTTATGAACACTAAATGAATAAGAAAATGTAGTAGCATATTCTTTACCTAAGCAAGTAAGAAAATAAAGAGCATATATTTCAGCATGTCCTGAATAAATAATGGGGATGTTCTTCAAGAGAAAATAAAAATGGCCTCATTAATTTGGTGCAAGATCTCATCTAAAAAAATAAGAAGGAAAATTATGCAAATCTTGTACACACTTAGTCAGACTGGAGAAAGGATTACTAAATTACCCAGCTCATGTAGAGCATCAATATCTAAAGGTATCAAACTGACTAAGAGCAACTTTTTAGCCTCTGCACTCTAGCAACATTGTTACTTAGAAAATAAGTGAAATTACCAGTTAGAACACATATAAATCTCTAATATTTGGAAAACACACAAAAAATTTTGTTTCTCGTTTTTTATAATGGCACCAGAAATCTTGGCATTTGGGAAGATGACATAATATAATCTGCAAGTTGATTCTGACTGGGATGTACAGTGAACTTGTCCCCCAAAATACAAACAAATGTGTACTAAAAATGGATTGTTCAGGAGGGGTGTATCTCAGTGGTAGAGCCTTGTCTAAATGTACAAGGTTTATGTTTGATCCTTAGCTCAGCACAGCAATACCAAGCATAAAATACCACTAGTAACAAAAGATACAAAACAGAAAAAGACCTGTTCATCTATGCCTGAACTCTGCACAGTTTTCATTGCAGATTAGAAATATGATGTTCATTTTAAGATCTCTCAAAGGACACATGTTATCATGGGAATGGCTCCTGTGGTTGCCCCAATCCTCACAGAAGCAAAGCATGAACCATGTATTACATTTTTAAGTAACACCAACATCACCATCAGTATATACAGAATCTTGATATTAGCTTGATCTTAGAATATTATATAATCCAACATGTGGGTTTTTCTAAATGAGAAAATCAATAGATAGAGGAAACAAAAATGAGCACAAAGTTAGAAAGCACAATTTTATATTTTCAATTTGCATGGTGGTTTATCTAGTAATATGAAGAATGAACTGGGTTTTGGTTTTTGGTTGAAGTATGTGATATCATTGCTCTGTGGCTTTCAGCACAGTGATTTAGTTTTGGCTATATGGGTTAGTGATTTTGGTTCAGTTCGCATGAGCTGTCCTGCAGTCAGGACTTGGCTTTTGGTCAGTCCAATGGAAAGAATGGGTCATGTGCTCCAGATCCTCACACAAGTTGGCCAGAACTGTTTACCCAGAAGTTTGACGGTCTCAGTAGAAACTGGGATAGTTTTTGAGGCACTATTCTGAGGAACAGAACTGACACAATATTCTGTGCACACAAATGTATAAGGCCAGAATAGAGTGATAGTGTCAGGAATCCCACATCCTAATGAAGGAACTTCAGATAATATTACAAAAGTGTGGAGAAATTGGGTAGCCAATATAATCTATTATAACTGATTTAGAAAGGTTATATAAACAAATGGTATGTGTGTGCACAGACATGTTTAAATTATAATGGATTTATCATTTTACGTATTTTCGGAGTCTTTTACTTCATATTACATTAAACAATTTTTAAAAATGTTTTTCAATTCAGTTTTTCTGTTGTGACTCAATTTCATTCAGTAGGAAGTTGCTGAGCTTCAATGAGTTTACAGTTTCTGTTGTTGCTGTTGATAGCCAGCTTTAATCTGTGGTAGTCAGGTGGAATGCAGGGTGCTATTTCAGTTTGACTGTATCTGTTGAAGCTGATTTTGTGTCCCAGTATGTAGTCAATTTAGAGAAAGTTCCATGGGCTAATGAGAATAAAGTATATTATTTAGCGTTTGGTGGAGTCTTCAGTAGTTATCTGCTGGGTCCATTTGATTGTGACATTATGGAGCAACAGCCTTGCTCTTTAGTTTTTGTCTGGATGACTTATCCATTAGTGTGACAGAATTGAAGTCATCACTATCTCTGTGTGAGGAACAATATATAACTTCTGCTATAGTAGTGTTTCTTTTATGAACCTTGGTGCCCTTGTGTTTGGGGCAAAAATATTTATGATTGCAATATTTTCTTGGTAGATTTAATTATTCTTTAATTAATATATACTATTCTTACCTATCTCTTCTTATTAGTTTTGTTTTAAAGTTTATTTTGTCATTAAAATAGCTATATCTTTTTACTTTTTGGTTTCATTTGCTTGGAATAATTTTTTTAACCCCTTTACCTTGAGATATCTGTTATTGATGATAAGGTGTGTTTCTTAGATCCAGCAGAAAGATGGATTCTCTTTTCTAGTGCTATCTGTTAGTTTATGACTTTTGTTGGAGAAGTGAGACCACTAATATTGAGAACTATTAAAGTACTTACTGATTTTTGGGTTTTGCTGTTCTAATGTAGCACTACCCCCTATTGATATACTAATAAATGCCCTAAAGACTCCACAACCTCCCTAAATGGTACCACCAACAGGTGTCAGATGTCCAAATACATTCTAATTTGGGGGCAAATTTTTATTTCCACTACCACAATACTCATTCCTCATCTTTCTCTACATCCATATGATGAAATAACTATCAATAAAGTTCAGTTCTAATGTTCACATTTCAAATGTGAGAGCTGAGAACTCCTTGACTGGATTACATGTGGTATAAAAAGTCATGGTTTAACACTTTTTTACCATTATATTAATGTGGTGAAATGTTCTGTATGCTGTAAATAAAGTAACTGATTTGGCCTATGTAGAGCACCATAGAAGTGGGTGGAGAATCAGAGGGCAGTCAGGTAGGAAGAAGGGTGGAGTTAGGCCAGTCTCCATCCGACTCCCAAAAGAGAAACATGTAGAGGTACGGGGCTGAGCCACGGGCTAAGCCACGTGGCGGGAAGATTAATAAAAATGGGTTGAATTAAGATGAAAGAGCTAGCTAGTAATGTGCTTAAGACATGGGCCAAACAGTGTAAAAGATATAAGCATGTGATTCATTTCTTTGGGGGACAAAAGCCGCAGTGGGAACCAGGTTCCAAACCGCCGCCACACATGCCAGGTTGCAAACCTCACAGACCCAAAACAGGCGCCCGAGAAAAACATACAACAACATATTAAACTCTATTACTGAGACACTAAGCAAGGCTCATAAATATTAAGGTTGGCCATAATCAATTGCTTTATAACTCACAAGCTGTAAGACTTTCTGGTTTGACTTATTAGATATTGATTTATATTTTTTCATTTGTAGCATGGAGAAAAACACTTGCATCTCACCAGCTTGTATAAGAGTAAGGAAGTCAATGATATAACTGAAATGATTCCAGAACTTTGAAAGATAATATGCCAATTTTATTTGAAATAGTCCCTCAGTATCAATGTTATATTTTTCTGTGGCTCTTTAACACCATGACAGGTACATAGGGGTAGTTTCTGGCATTATTGTTTTATGACTTTTTCTTGAAGTCAAGATCAGTTTATTGCTTCCTGAAGATGAATGCTTCATTCTTTTCTAACTTAGGTTTAAGGCTAGTGTACCAATTTAAGAGATGGTATGCCAGACCTTGGTGATTTTCTATGGGAGACCCAGCCCTCTTTGAAAGGGGGTAAAGTGGGGGGGGGAATGGAAGGAAGGGAGGGAAAAGGAACTATGGTTGGTATGTAAAATAAAAAACCTGTTAAATAGAAGCATTGTTATTTGTAATTTATTAACCAGGACTTATATAAATCAAGCCATTTTTTTTCTAAAGAAAATCTTTAAAACATAGAGCAAAGAAGACGTAGAAGATGTGATGTTGGGGTAGGCAGCATGTTTTCTAGATTATCTGAATGGCCCTAACTATTAGCCCAAGTGTTTTTCCAAGTGGTAATGCAGTGGAATATTGACAATAAAATGAGAAGTAAGACCACTCCCACAGACACTGTGCTGTAAGCTTTGAAGACAAAAATCCAAGAACCATGTGCACTGTACTGAATGAGAATGAATGGCTGGACTCCATAAGCTAGTGTGATTTAAGGCTGGGTCTCAAGTTGGTAGCACTATTTGGGAAGGTTATGGGACCTTAATTTGTTTTTGGTCTGGTATTTTATCCCAGTAACTAAAAAGAAACTAATTTTCTAAGGAATGTGAAGAATATAGTTCAGGAGGAAAGGCTGGGATGGTGGGGAACGAGGTCCTGTCAGCATCCTGCTTTCAACTTAATTAAATTAACTCTAAACTTCTGGCCTCTCAAACTATATAAAATAAATATATTTAAAGACGTATGTATATGATATGTGTGAGGTTATATATTTTTAAGATGACAAATTTGTGGTTCTCTGTTACAGTTATCAATGGAAAATACATAAAATGTCCTGGCCTTGGTGGCACTGTCCAACCTTTAATCCCAGCACACAGAAGCAGATACAGGCAGATCTCTGTGAGTTTAAGGCCACTCTGGTTTACAAAATGAGTTGCAGGACAGACAGAGCTATTACATATAAAATCCTTGTCGAAAAACAAACAAAGTTATCAAAAAGAAGAAGAAAAGAATATATTAGCTTTTACGAATACACAATCAATGTCATTATAAATGTTTAAATGTTGTTGGATAAATGTCTTGTATTCAGTGTTCTATTACATTCCCTGCTAATGAAGACTGTCCTATAATCTGGATGCCAGGGAAGAAAGGGGGAGAAATGTGTCCCTTGTTCTGTGATGTTATTTGTTATAGTCCTGATGAGGTTAACAATATAAAACTATTTTTTTTATTTTGTATTTATCAAGAAAAACAGTAAATTGAATTTAAAATGCTGATAAGTTAACAATAATTATAAAGAAAATAAAAATCATAAGCATGACTTATCAAGGGTGATAAAGCAAATAATTTGCTACACATAAAATTACTTTGTGTTCAGCTTTCCCTCTGGATTCTTTTTTTTTCTATCCCTGTATATCCTCATTCAAGGTCCCTTCCCCCTCCTGCCACATCAGGTCATTTTTTTCTTCTCCACAACTCCCCATCCACTCCCTGGGGCAGGTTGCAGACAGTCCCATGGTCCCACTGATCCAATAATGCTTAGTTCAGTCTCCACTCCTGGCAAATCCAGTTTTGTCCCCCTCCCTCAAGAGTGAGTCAGGTGTTCCTATAGGTGGGGTGGGATCTGAAGGGTCAGTCCAGGGTGTTTCAGATCCCAAGCTGTTTAGTGGTTGTGGTTTGCAACTTGGGCATGCTTGGCTTTTTTCTTGTTAGTTTGTTTAGAGACCACTAATGAGTGAGTACATCCCCTGCTTATCTTTCTGAGTTTGTGATACCTCGCTCAGGAGGATATTCTCCAAATCCACCCATTTGCCGGCAAATTTTAGGATATCATTTTTTCTTACTGCTCAGTAGTATTCCATTGTGTAGATGTACCACAGTTTGTTAATCCATTCTTCAGTTGAGGGACATCTAGGTTGTTTCCAGGTTCTTGCTATTACAAATAATGCTGCTATGAACATAGTTGAACTAATACTTTTGGAGTGTGACTGTGAATCTTTAGGGTATACACCCAGAAGTGGTATTGCTGGGTCCATGGGGAGATTGATTTTCAATTTTCTGAGAAACCGCCATATTGCATTCCAAAGTGGCTATACAAGCTTACACTCCCACCAACAATGGAGTAGTGTTCCCCTTGATCCACATCCTCTTTAACATAGGCTATCATCTATGTCTTTTATCTTAGCCAATCTGACAGGTGTTAGGTGGTATCTCAAAGTTATTTTGATTTGCATTTCTCTGATGGCTAAAGATGATGAGCACTTTTTCAGGTGCCTTTCAGCCATTCGTAATTTCTCTGCTAAGAATTCCCTTTTTTGATCTGAACCCCATTTTTTGATTGGGTTATACAAGGATTTGGGCTCTAGATTCTTGAGCTCTTTATATATCTTAGAGATCAGTCCTCTATCACTTGTAGAGTTGGTGAAAATCTTTTCCCATTCTGTAGGCTGTCGTTTTGTCCTATTCACAGTGTCTTTGGCTTTACAAAGGTTCTTAGCTTCAGGAGATCCCACCTATTGATTGTTGGTCTTAGTGTCTGTGTCACTGGTGTTATATTTAGGAAGAGGTTGCCTGTGCCAATTCCTGGAAGTGTATTTCCGACTTTCTTTTCTATCAAGTTCAAAGTGCCTGGGTTTATGTTGAGGTCTTTGATCCACTTGGATTTGAGTTTTGTGCAGGGTGACAGGCTCGGATCTATTTGCATTTTTCTACACACTTCCATCCAGCTATGCCAACACCATTTGTTAAATATACTATCTTTTTTCGATTGAATGTTTTGGGCCTCTTTGTCAAAGATCAGGTGTTCATAGGTTTTTGGGTTAATGTCTGGATCCTCAATTCTATTCCATTGATCCACAAGTCTGCTTTTATGGCAGTACCAGGCTGTTTTTATTACTGTAGCTCTATAGTATAACTTGAAGTCAGGGATGGTGATACCTCCTGAGGTTCTTTAGTTGAGTAAAATTGTTTTGGCAATCCTGTCTTTCCTGTTATTCCAAATGAAATTGAATATTGTTCTTTCAAGGTCCAAAAAATATTGTGTTGGTATTTTGATAGACAGTGCATTGAATCTGTAGATTGCCTTTGGTAGAATTGCTATTTTTACTATGTTGATCCTACCAATCCAGGAACATGGAAAAGCTTTCCATTTTCTGATATCCTCTTCAATTTCTTTCTTCAGTGATTTAAAATTTTTGTTAAATAAATCTGTTACTTCTTTGATTATAGTTACTCCAAGGTACTTAAAACTATTTGCAGCTATTATAAAGGGTAATGTTTTCCTTATTTCTTTTTCAGCTCCTCTATCTTTAGTGTATAGAAGGGCTACTGATTTCTTTGTGTTAATCTTGTATTCTGCTACATTGCTGAAGATGTTTATCAGCCATAGCAGTTCCTTGGAAGAATTTTGTGGGTCACTTATGTATGCAATCATATCATCTGCAAATAGAGACAATTTCACTTCTTCTTTTCCAATTTGTATCCCCTTAATCTCTTTTCATTCCCTTATTGTTTTAGCTAAAACTTCAAGAACTATATTGAATAGATAAGGAGAGTAAGGACATCCTTGTCTAGTTCCTGATATTAGTGGGATTGCTTTGAGTTTTTCTCCATTAAGTTTGATACTGGCTGTCAGCTTCTTGTAAATCGCCTTAATTATATGTAGGTATTCTCCTTGTATTCCTGATCTCTCCAGGGCTTTAATCATGAAGGAATGTTGGATTTTATCAAAGGCTTTTTCAGCATCTAAGGATATGATCATGTGGTTTTGTTCCTTTAATTTGTTTATATGATGGATGACATTTACAGTTGTTTGTATGTTAAACCAGCCCTGCATTTCTGGGATGAAGCCTACTTGGTTGTGGTGGATGATATCTTTTATACATTGCTGTATACAGTTTGTCAAAATTTTGTTGAGAATTTTTGCATCAATATTCATGAGAGAAACTGGTCTGTAATTCTCCTTCTTTGTTGTGTCCTTGAGTGGCTTAGGTATTAGGGTAATTGTGGCCTCATAAAAGGAATTTGGCAATATTCCTTCAGTTTCTACTGTGTGAAATAATTTGAGGAGTAACGGTAGTAATTCTTCTTTGAATGTCTGCTAGAATTCGGCACTGAAACATCTGGACCAGGGCTTTTATTTTTGGGGAGGTTTTTAATGACAGCTTCAATTTCCTTAAGGGTTATAGGCCTGTTTACATAATTGATCTGATCTTCATTTAATTTTGATAGGTGGTACATGTCCAGAAAGCTGTCCATTTCTTCTAGGTTTTCCATTTTTGTGGAATACAGATTTTCAAAATATGATCTGATAATTCTCTGTATTTCCTGGTGGTCTGTTGTTATGTCCCCCTTTTCATTTCTGATTTTGTTGATTTGAACACTCTTTCTCTGTTTTTGGATTAGTTTGGCTAAGGGCTTATCTATCTTGTTAACTTTCTCAAAGAATCATTGATTCTTTGTATTGTTCTTTTTGTTTCAATTGTATTGATTTCAGGTCTAAGTTTGATTATTTCCTGTCGTCTACTCCTTCTAGGTGAGTTCGCTTCTAATTGTTCTAAGGCTTTCAGCTGAGCTGTTAGGTCTCTAGTGTGGGATTTCTCTAGGTTTTTCATATAGGCATCTAGCACTATGAATTTTCCTCTTAAGACTGCTTTCATTGTGTCCCACAAGTTTGGATACGTTGTGGATTCATTTTCATTAAATTCTAGGAAGACTTTGATTTCTTTCTTAATTTCTTCCTTGACCCAGAGATGGTTCAGTTGAGTGATGTTTAGTTTCGATGAGTTATAAGGCTTTCTTTGGGTTTTGATGTTGTTGAACTCTAACTTTTGGTCCTGGTGTTCTGATATGTTACATGGGATTATTTCCATTTTTTTGTATCTGTTGATATTTGCCTTATGACCAATTATGTGGTGAATTTTGAAGAAAGTTCCATGAGGAGCTGAGAAATATGTATATTCCTTTGCGTTTGGGTGGATGCTTCTGTAGATATCTATTAAATCCATTTGCTTCATAACCTCTTTTAGACTCCTTATTTCTCTGTTGAGTCTCTGTCTGGTTGATCGATCCAGGGTTGAAAGTGGGGTATTGAAGTCTCCCACTATTAGGGTGTAAGAATTAATGTGAGATTCAAGCTTTAGCAGTGTTTCTTTTACATAGGTAGGTGCCCTTATATTAGGGGCATAAATATTCAAGATTGAAATCTCCTCAGGACCAATTTTTCCTGTGATGAATAAGTAGTGACCATGTTGGTCCCTTTTAATTGCTTTGAGCTTAAATTCTATTTTGTTAGATATTAGGATTGCAACTCCCACTTGTTTCTTAGGACCATTTTACTGGAAAATCTTTTCCCAACCCTTTATTCTAAGCCTGTGTCTGTCCTTGCATTTGAGGTGTGTTTCTTGTAGGCAACAGAAGGATGGCTTCTGTTATTGTATCCATTTTGTTAGTGTGTAGCGTTTTATAGGAGAGTCGAATCCATTGATATTAAGGGAAATTAGTGACCATTGATTGATATTTACTGCCATTTTTAGTGATAACTTGTTTCTATTTCCTTCCTCTGGAGTATTCTTCTGTGGAATTATTGATTGTTTGTGACCTCATGGGTGTTTCTGGGGTCCTTAGGTTGGAGTTTTCCCTCTAATACTCTCTGTAGTGCTGGATTGGTAGATAGATATTCTTTCACTCTGACTTTGTCATGAAATATCTTATTTACTCCATCTATGATGATTGATAATTTTGTAGGGTATAGTATTCTAGTTTGTCAGCCATGCTCTTTTAGCATCTGTATAACTTCTGACCAAGCCCTTCTAGCTTTCATCGTTTCCATTGAATAGTCAGGCGTTATTCTGATGGGTCTGCCTTTACATGTAAGTTGGCCCTTTTCTTTTGCAGCTCTTAAAATTTTTTCTTTGTTCTGTATGTTTTGTGGCTTGATTATAATGGGGCGTGCTGACTTTTTTGGGGGGTCATACCTATTTGGTGTTCTGTAAGCTTCTTGTATCTTTATAGGCATTTCCTTTTTCAGGTTATTGAAGTTTTCTTCTATGATTTTATTGAAAACATTATCTGTGCCTTTGAGCTGGTATTCTTCTACTTCTTCTATTCCTATTTTTCTCAAATTAGGTCTTTTCACGGTGTCCCTAATTTCTTGAACATTTTGAATTATGGCTTTTTTAGTTTTACTATTTTCTTTGACTGATATATCTATTTGAGCTACTGAGTCTTCCACTTCAGAGATTCTATCTTCCATCTCTTGAACTCTGTTTGTTATGCTTGTATCTGTGTTTCCAGCTTTTTTCTTCAGATTTTCTATCTCCATCTTTGTCTCATTTTGTGCCTTTTTAGCAATCACCTATTTCAGCTTTTAGTTCCTGGCATGTTTCTTTCATAGATTTGTTCATCTCTTCCAATTTTTTGCTTGTATTTTCTTCTATTTCCTTAAGGCTATTTTTCATATCTTCTTTGAGAGCTTCAATGATCATCAAAAAGGAATTTTTGGTGATGCTTCCTTCTGTTTCCTCTTCATTGCTCAGTTCAGGTCTTGTATTTGTAGGGTTGCCACTTTCTTCTGGAGTTACCTTGTTGTTCTTTATATTATTATGTAAGTTTTTGCACTGGTGTCTGTCCATGGTTTTAGTGGTTCACAATTAGATGGCTCCTGGTTAGTTGTAGCACTAGGGCTTGTGTGCCTCCTGTGACCTCTGATGAAAAGGTCTGCTCAATCACTACTTCTGCACTGTACAGGGGACTGAATTTCAAGTCTTCAATCTTTCTCTGTTTGACTAATTGGAGGCAGGGTGGCGGCCATGCAAACTACCTCAGCAGCACCTAGGGTGACTGTGACAGACAGAGTTTATCTCCACCTGCTCCAGAGTGAGCTGGGACAAGCTCTGCAGACAGCACCAGGTCCCGAAACCAGAACCAGCACCGACGGGAGCTCAAGTCTCCCCTTCCTGGCAGGGATACAGGACTGGGGCCTGCTGACCTCTCCTCACCTCTGGGCAGGGTCTGAGTCTGTCCTTCAGGCTCTGCAGTCCTTATCTGATTGCTCAGTTGGAGGTGGGCAGCCTTGGAATTCCCTCAGCAGCAGCTTCAGTGACCGTTACAGGCAGAGTTTATCTGTGCCTGCTCCAGAGTGCCTAAAACTATTTTTTATTTATTCCATTGTGTAATTAATGCCAAACCATTTTAGTTTTTCCCTTAAAGCATACATAGTATTACCTAATTTTATGTATCAGTCAAGCTTCCAACAAAAATTAAAGCCCAGTTCAAGTGAATCTCGAGGGAGTAACAACACAGGACGCACCTACAGAGATCTGAGAAGAATTAAGTGAACTGACAGAGAACGTGTCAGCAACCAGATATTAGCAAAAATTAAAAACTATTGACATACTTGGGCCTCAAGGAGAAAGGTAGGTGCTAATTATGTTAGTGTCCAGAAGCAACAGAGCTGTGAAGGACAGTTTATGTGACAGACCTCTCTGCTCAATATGTGACTATTTACAGCAAACGTGGTCCAGAGGAGCCAGAGAGTAAGCAAGATACACCAAAGTTTACCTCTCTTCTTTTTTCTGAGTCTTGATGAGGCATTTCATTGACAAAACTTAAGAGAAAACAGAACAACAAGGCGGGCATGGGAGTGAAGTTGGCAATATTTTGCTTTTGGTGAAAAACCCAAAGCAAAGATGATGCTGTGCTTGCATCTGCTGTCAGTGGGAAAGAGAAACTCCAATGGCTAGCATACACATAGAAGAGCAATTCAAGAAAATAAACATAGTTGAATCCAACTCCTTTGTTTTATCCACAGGAACTCAGGGGTAAGAGGGTCATCTAAGGATCTGAAGAGACTTTCTGGAGTGCAGACATAATATACTTCTTATCCTTGTCTAACAGAGATGTAGGAATATCCCCACACATGGAGCCATTTTGCTAGCTTTGATCTGACATCTTAGCACAAGCAGCTAAAATTTGCCTTCATTTGTCATTTAGTCAATTATTCTCCTGAAAATCTTGGAGGCTTTGAGGTTTCTGAGGTCTATGGAATCAATGAGATGGTGTTTCACAGAATTATGTAAGGGGCTTTCAAGCTTTGGGGTCTGAAGTTTTGACTAAGGTCATAGAAAGGGAAAATAACTGTTCAGTGCAGGAATTTGAAGACATATACATTAGAAATGCCTTACTATGTCTAGTAAGGATTACACAGAAATAAGAACACACAATGTGCAGTATCAGATGCTGAGATTAACCTGCCCCTGTGATTTGGGGTGACCTGGGAAACTAGTTTATAGTTGGGCTATATATATATGGCCCACTACCTACTAGAGGTTTTAGAAGGTTTGGCAAAATACTATAGATAATATTTCTTTAGAATACAGAATGTTTCTTACAGAAAACAACTAGAGATTTGTATTTCACAAATGTGAAGATACAGGCTAGTTGATTTCTCCTCACCAAATACAAATGTTTCTGATCCATGTCAGAATGTAGGCCTACCATTTGACTGTGAAACAACCCATTTTTTTGACCTCTGTGAGATGTAGAGAAGCAGGTATTTTAGCAAATCCAGGAGGATCACTGATAGCATTTCTGGCTCTAACATAGTTTTATAAGTTGACAGAGGGTTCATGAGTCAAATTTCTTCTTGATGTGGTCACAATTTCCTTGTAATTAAAGAAAGCAATATGGTTCAGTGACATTATAATTCTGATTCTTTGCCAACTGTTCTTGTGAGGATGGACTCAGGGAAAAAAAGCTGAGCATTGCCAGTGGGATGAAGAAAGGTAGCATTTGGGGAGCTGGAGAGGAAGCTCATCAGTTAAGAGCACTCGTTGCTCTTCCAGAGGATCCAAGTTCAGTACTGAAGTCAATCCAATCATTATTGACTATAAGTTCAGCTCCAGGGATCCAGTGCCTCTAGCCTTTGTAGCCACCTGCACTCAAGGAAATACACATGCACATACACACACACACACACACACACACACACACACACACACACAAACACACAAATAATAAAAGTAATTATAAGAAAGCCTACATTACAAGATTCTTAGAAGAGATACATAGAATTTGCAAAATCAGAATTCAGATGAATAAGGTAAAAGGGGAAAATATGTGGTAGTCAGAAACAGGCAAGCAGCAAAGGCTGGGGCTGGATAGAAAGAAAAATAGCTAACACAAGGAGCCTTATGTGAGGATTGAAAGTGAAGTGATCTCAAAAAAGAAAGTGGAGAGGGAGGGGAAAGGGAAGAAGAGAGGGAGAGGGAGGGAGGATATTTGATAATTTGGACAGTGATGTGACAAAGCACTGTTTGTGGAGATTAGTTCATGGACTGTCTGATAGGCTAGAGGCACAAACCAGAAGGGAAGGCAGCACCACAGCACCCACCACCCTCAGGTTCACATACATGTTCATAGAAACTGTCCAGTGCCACTGCGTTCATGTTGTTTTACATCACAGCTGACCTTACTCAGTTCAAAGCAGCAGAAGGTTCCATAAGTGGATGTTTCCCTATACTAAACATCCAAACATCCAAGTTTTGTTCAAGAGCAATTGAGGTCATCTGTATACACAGGTCCAAGCTTCCTATGTGGCTTCTCTGAGATGTGTGTGTGTGTGTGAAGATGAGTTAACTACCATGCACTGAACTCAGTGTCATGAAAGATGGGAAGGAAATAACAAAAAAACAAAGGAAAGCTAGTTTTTACACATCATGGTAGCTAAAGAAAGCAAAAATGAAATACTCAATGTGTATTTCACTTTCTCTCTCTATATATATATTTATATAGATATAGATAGATAGATAGATAGATAGATAGAGAGAGAGAGAGATGGATAGATGGATGGATAGATATAGATATAGTGATTCTCTCATTGCTACCTTCTAGAAAATTCCTCAAGAAGGCATTGCTGCTGCTCCTGCTTTCAACTGTGGTGGAAACATGCCCCTTTTCCTTTTCCTTGTGGTTATATCTTTCGACAGGAAGTCATAAACACTATTGTAACTTCATAGAGTATTAAAGAATAACAAAGAACAGAATCAGCTGCAGCCAAGTTTGCAAAGATTAGGTTTCTAGTACCATAGGAACTGGACCAGTGGCTCAAATGCTAGCATAAGGTCTCTGTATCTTGGTACCTACTTTGGCAGCTAGTCATCTAATCATCTTTAAATGTGTCCAAATGTGTCCCTTCATGTTGTTCGGCTACTATCTTATATCTACCCCCCAAAAAAAATAAACCTCCCTAAGTCAAAGTCCTAACAGGTGCTTGAGGTATTTCACTTAGTTCTGATATCTTGGCCTATGGTCAGGCATGCTTTTTCAATATTAGTTACCAGCTATGTGTTTGTTGGTATAAGAAATGTTCTGTAATTTTTGGCTATGATAAACAAAATCACTAAGGATCCATAAGAAGGTATGCCTTCACACACTTAAATAGAACACACAGAGGAGTAAAATGAATTTCTGAAGTGGAACAATGAGGCTTTTATCTAACTGCCTCTAGTTACCTTGAGAAATTGAAAGTGTAGCAGAAGTTAAAGATCACCAGTGACCAAGAGACCCACAGTATGGTAGATATGGGCAATTTAAAGAAAGCACACAGTGAGATGGAGCATTGTGAATGTAATTTAGGTGTTCCCACTGAGAAGAGTGTCAAGATGAGTTAACTACCATGTACTGAACTCAGTGTCATGAAAGATGAGAGGGAAATAACAAAAAAACAAAGGAAAGCTAGTTTCTATACATCATGGTAGCTAAAAAAAGCAAAAATGAAATACTCAATGTGTAATTCAAAACCTTATAGAACATAAATGGATTAATGAATTAAATGTAGTAGCAAAGAGTTATTTCTCTTTAACCTATCTATCTATCTATCTATCTATCTATCTGTCTGTCTGTCTGTCTATCAGTTAATCAATCTACCTACCTACTTACCACAGAAACAATCTATCTCTCAAGAGAGAATATCAAACTGTCTAGAAGGAGACTGTTGAGGGAAGGAGAATCTCTGCTACTGTTTACTCCAGCAGTTCCAACGTTATTCTTAATTTGGGAGGTCTAAGATTGTTCATATAATCAACACCTGTGGTTGTGCTTTATACATTGTAGACAGTTCATAAGTAGTCTCTAATTATTAAAAAATAGAAAAAATGTCAGACCACTCCTCAATACTATCCCACATAACTAATAATGACATACAGTAAGTGTCTGCCAGGCATCTGTGTGTGTGTCTGTGTGTGTGTGTTCTGAATGAAAATAAAAGAAACCAGGAGTTCAAACCTTTATTTTTTATGTTTGTCTGTGGAACATACACACACAACGCCATGTTTAGAAGGTTGTAAATGTTTGTGCAGTATTCAAGAAGACATGCATATGAAAACATTTTGTAAAAGTAAAATCCTGTACAACGCTAACATTATAAATATCCAGTGGGTGGTGAGGCCTATGGGTGTCACAGTTTTGTAACAGAAAATCACTATTTGTTGGTCAGTGAATAGAATTTCCTAGGCTGTTGTCATTGCATTACAGGAGATAAGTTACCACATTGCCAAACTCCAGGCCTGTTTCCTGAGAACAATACTATAGATCTTTGAACTGTCAAAAGACCTCAAAAGCTTCAGCATTTGATTTCAACATTACTGGAACACAGGCAGCATTGAGATACCAAGAGTAGACAGTGTGGGAATAATCAAAGTATAGTGTGCAAACTGCCTGGGGCAGTTGCCTGGTGTCCTAATTAGTTTCTCTGCCACTATGATAAAACACTGATCAAAATAAACTTAGGGAGGAAAAGGGTTATTTATCCCACACTTACATCACAGCATTTTATGAAGGAAATCAGAGCAGAAGCACAAGAAAGGAGCTCAAGTCACAGACTAAATTGAAGACCATGGCTTGCACACCCTGAACTGTTCAGCATGCTTTGTTACACCACCTAGGACCACCTACCCAGGAGTGACACCATCCAAAGTGTTCTTGGCCTTCCCACATCAATCCTTAATCAAGAAAATGTCCTGAAGACTTGCCTGTAGTAAATGTAATGGAGGCAATTACTCCAATTAAGGTTCCCCTTTACCGAATGGCCCTTGCCTCTGTCAAGTTCACAAAATAAGTATAACAATAGCAATATCAGCACAGCTGGTAAAAATAATATGTCTGGGAAGTAATATGGACAATCACCCAACATTTGTGGAAGTATTTATTATCTTAAATTAAAAAAAGCCTAAAGAAAGAGTATCAAACAGCAAAGTTATTAAAAACTAGCAACCTACTGTCCCTAATCTATTTGCTAAATGCTTGCCTTTCTGATATTCTCACCTTTTTCTGTCTTCATTCCTGCTGTGCAGAATACATTTCCTGCCAGAACATTGGTCCCTTCAGATTTACTTCAATGCTTTTGTCATCCCTCCAGTCACATTACTTTTTGTTATATTAAATTCCCTGGTTTTCGTCCCAAGACCTCCCACATCTTAGACAAAAAAAAAAAAAAAAAAAAAAAAAAAAAAAAAAAAAAAAAAAAAAAAAAAAAAAAAAAAAAAAAAAAAAAAAAAAAAAAAAAAAACAAAAAAAAAAAACTCTAGTAATTTGGTTTGGAATCACCTTAAATTCTTCCACTCTTTCCTCACCGAGTTTCCTGCCAGGAACAAGCTGGAAGTGGGCCAAGCTTCTTGTGCTCCAACATTGCCCCACTGCCAAAGAAGCCTGCTCAGAGTGCTCCCCTGCAAGAAACAGGCTGTCCCCCGGTGGTGCTCAGCGTTCCACTTTAGCCAGCTTTAGCCAGCTGTCATGGGTCCAGCCACTTAGATGCAGACAGGTACATTTCTCTGAGGGACTCTCGACTGGAGGGAACAGGAGGCCCAGTAAGTGAGTCATTTGTTTCACATGTTTCTGCCAGTGACACAGCTGCCTCCTTCCTTAGCCTGCATCTTAGAATTCAGAATTTTAGAGACAAGTAGAACAGATATAGACAGAAAGATGGATAGATGATAGGTAGATTTGAACTGCCTCTCTTTCTAACAGAGCACTCACAAACCCAGGCTTTAGACTTTTAGTCACTTAAAATTCTTTCTGAATCTCACTACTTAACTTATCCTATTGAAGAAGCATCTCTCTTCTAAAGAACCTAGTTCCTCTGTGTAGTTAAAGTTTCCTATGTCACCTTCCCAGTGCTTTAGATGCATGCACTGTCTTAATGGAGGCAAAAGTGCTCTACAAACTGTGAAAAGCTGTATGTTGATGCTTTTAAAATGCAAATTGCTCCCTAGGTAGAAAAAGACCAAGTGGCCTGTAGAATTAGTCATGTCATATTTGCAGTGCCTCAAAAGCATCAACTATGAAATGAGTATAATATTAAAATATCTTTGGCTTTTTCTATTTTACAAATATTTGATAAATCTGTAATTTTTCCCCATAGGAATAGCATGTTCATACATATTATGGGACCAAGAATATTTTCTGGTTGTCCTGTTTCTTCACTTGAATGCTGACTTTTCTGAGAAAAATGATAAATTTCTCTTGTGTGATGTTATGCAAAGAATATGATGCTGAATAAGATGTGATGGCTAATAAGACACACAGAGACCCTTCCGTTACACATTAGACCTGTGGTGGGAAATTCTGCTGTAATCTCTTTCACATTCTCTCCTTGACTCATCCAAGCAATCATAGATGCAGTTGATCTGTGAATCAGGTGAACACCCTGACACAGCTTTGTGAATGCCAGATTCTCAGCACACAGATAACTCAGCAAGAGTGTGGGCAGAGGTGAATGCCAGTGGCATGTAAATTGTGTAGCTCTAATGTGTTATTTAAGTTTGATTGTAGAGCTAATTAGTTTGTATGACTGCCCTGTTTGTAGGAATTGTATTGGAGATGCACATTTGCTTTTATGAAATCAGTTAGCAGCCAAGAAAGTCACTGAAATGAAAAGAAACTAATTGAAAGTAAGAGGAAATTACCTGAACATACATTGCCAGTAAATTAAATTAATTGAAGGTAATTGATAGTGACTGGAATTAATAAAAGTAATAGAAACAAATTGTACTTAATTGAAATTTATTGAAATTGAATTAAACTCAATAACTCAAAGTCTATTAAAGTTAATAGATTCTAATTGATATTAATTAGAGACAATGCTTAGCAATAACAGACCATTCTTAAAGGCCTTCCACAGCACTTGTAGCATATGATTGTCTTTAATGTGAAAAAAAAGTTAAATTCTACAAAGGGGGAAAAAGACATTCACAGGAAAAAATACTGCTTTGGAATTTTAGATTTCTCTGTGGAATAACTGAATTAGAAAATTTGATTCTGACAATGGAGCTTCCCCTAAAGGCTTAGGAAGATAAAAATGGTTCTGGTTGCTTCAAGGAGTCTTTTCTTAGCATTTAATGAGAATATCTTACCTGCTAAAATTTAAGTGTGATTTGGCAAATACTCTTAGGGTTCATGTTTCATTCAGTGTCTGCTATCTTTATAGATACCTTAACGGATTCTTTTACATTTGTCTGCTTGGGTTATGAAGCACCAAGACTGAGAATTCCTGGAAAGAAGCTGTGTAAATGCTAACTGATTATAACTTCTGTGGTTTGGAGAGGTTGGACGGCTGCTAGTCTAGAGCCAAATTGTCTCGGGGCATCCTAATATCTGTTTATTGCCTGCCTCTGTACGTGACCCGACATGTTTTCTGACCATTAGGAAGATCCTTTGGAGTCTATGAACAGACCTCAAGTTTCTACAAACCAAAAGGCTAACCATGTTATTGTAACATCTAAAGCCTATAGCAGAAAATCTAAGTATTTGAATTTTCAGCTTTATTCTCTAGCGTTGAGGCTCTGAGGACAAGCCTGCTTTTATGATGTGGAGGACAGAATTTGGCAGGCTTGTCCTTACAGCTCAGCAACAGCTTGGGATGCATCCTGCCTTTCTCATGTTCAGCTGCATTGCTGCTTAAAAAGTGGTTCTGCTTCGTGAGAAATGATAACTTTCTCTCAGAAGAACTGCAGCAATTTTTCTGCAGGGCAAATGTACTAAAAAGTTGTATTATTGTAGGCGAGGGTCACCAAGTGGAGTAAGAATATGTGCCAGGTTATTCTGCCTACATCAGAATTTGGTATTCAGTGTATAATTAGCAATTCTCACATTTTAGTATAATAGTCAAGGTTTTCTAGAGTATCAGAATGAATGTGTGTGTTTGTGTGTGTGTGTGTGTGTGTGTGTGTGTGTGTGTAAATTTATTATAAGGACTTACAGGCTGTGGTAACACAACAATGGTTGACTGCAACAGGTTTAAGAATGCAGTATTTGGGGCTGGAGAGATGGCTCAGCGGTTAAGAGCACCCTCTGCTCTTCCAGAGGACCCGGGTTCGATTCCCAGCACCCACATGGCAGCTAACAACTGTCTGTAGTTCCAGTTCCAGGCAAACACCAAGGCAAATAAATAATAAATAAATAAGTTTTTTAAAAAAATAAAAATAAAAGAATGCAGTATTTGTTCAGTCCATGAAGTTGGAAGTCTTAGCTGGTCTTCAGTATACCCCAGAATCCCAAAGAAGTATGCTCAAATGCCGATGAAGGGATGCTCCTGCTAGTGAGAGCAAGCAGATAAAGAACACAGGCTTCCTTCTTCTCGGTCCTTTGTATGGACTGCCAGCAGATGTGGGTCATGTTAATGGTGGCTCTTCCTAAACTCAACTGGACTACAAGTGTGTCTTTCCACTAAAAGTGATTTAATTAATACAAAACAATCCCTCACAGGTGTGCACAGTCACTTGGGTTTTAGTTAATTCCAGATGTAATCACGTTGGCAACCAAGAATAGCCATCCAAAGTCGTTTAACTGAACTTATTGAAACTGAACTTCGAATTGGACTACTTTATGTTTCCTGTTAGAATCACTCATCATGAGACATCAGAAGCATGGTGTTTTATTTTATTTTTAATTTCTAAGTAATAATTAAACAGAGTGTGAGAGAACTATGTGTTGTGTACAGAAAGCTGCTTGTCTGAGGGTCATGCTGTCTTTTCTTTCTCCTCATGTGGACTTCCCCCTCCAACCTGCAATCATTGGGTCAGTTTTTCATCTGTCTTTGCTATGGAAATGCTAGTTAGAGCTTATGAGATGGCTCGGTGTTTCATGCATGTGTATGACAGCAGAACTTACTATCCTGCATCTTAACCCCACATCCCACAAGGTAGCAGGACGAAACTGACTGCTGAGAGTCATGGTAGACCTGGGCACGGGTGTGCAAAGACACACATATACTTACACAGGCACAGACACACACATATACACACACACAGACACAGACAGACACATACACATATACACACTTAATGAACTAAAAATTTTATAAGTTACTTGTAAACACTGGTTGTGGATTGCACAAATTCTATTTAATATTGTGGAAAAGAAATAGGAAAGAAACCAGCCAATTCTCACCCAGTGAACTTCTTAGGCCAAACAGGGTGGACCCTGTTCCCATGAGTCCTCAGACTGACTGGGCATAGAGGCAAAAGGGCCCAACTTCTGCCTTCTCCTCCCTATTATTTCTTTTCCCACTCAGCTACCTTACTTCTTTATTCAACTTTCCTAGAGCTAGGATTAAAGCTGTGTACCATCATTGCTTGGCTCTGTTTGGCCTTGAACTCACAGGGATCCAGAGGATCTCTGTCTTCCAAGTGTTGGGATAAAAGACATGGGCCACTGCCCCTTACTTTCAGGCTGTCTCTGTTCTCTGATTCTTCAGGGTACTTTTATTGAATATATTACCACAGTTTTGCTAAAAAATACATAAAAATCTACCAAAATTTGAGCAACTTTACTTTTCTGCCAAGCAGAGTACACATCTGTGTGATGAGAATTTTAAGTGTGAGCAATAAGACAGGATAGAGTTTCCACAACCCTGACCATCTCTCTCAGATGCATTAGACTTTCCTGGCTAGGATTTTAATTCTCATCTCAAGATCTGTCCAACCAGGCCGGATCCTGCTATCTTTTCTTATAAAGAAACCAAAGGGAATATTCTTTATATTAGGGGAACAGCAATATTTACAACATTTTAATAAACTTTTTTATTATTTTTCTCCAAATCATTAATATTAAAAATCTTTAGCCCTTCAAGGTGAATGTACACATTTTTCAAAGATTTATTTGTTTATTTATTTTATGTGTATGTGTGTGTGCCTGCATAAATATATAAGCATTTCACACTGGCAGATATCCTTGTAAGCCAGAAGAGAATGATAGATTCCCTGGGACTGCAGTTACAAGTAATTGGGAGCTGCCTAATGTGGGCACAAGGAACCAATACCATATTGTTTGAGAGAATAATCTATTTCAAACAAAAAAGTTTAAGATTTCAAGACAAAGACTTATTATATCAATGTAACTATGAAAAAATTGATGCTCATTAACCATTAATCATCTCTATAGCCCATGAATGTGTGTGTGTGGGGGGTGTGCACACATTTTAAAAAATAATTTCTTGAAACTTCAGATATAAAATTTTAACAAACTTTTCCTTAAGTACCTGCTTAAACCTCACACACAATGAAGTCCACACAATAGATTTTGAGCTTCAGTTTTATAGTAAAACCTTAAAACTCCAATAAAAATATCCAGAACTTTGCATATACTTATAAGATAAAAGAATAGTTTCTCCACACCAAATAGGATTTAATGAAAAAGTAGTCCAACTGGCAAAAAAAAAAAATGTAGTAACGTATTTATTGCAGAATTATTGACTTACAATATATCATAATTCTGCAATGCATATTCAAATGTTCTAAAACATTTGTCCTGTGTACATCTTAGTCCCAGAAAAGGCAGCAAAGCCAAGAGGCTTAATGCACAGAAGCTGGAGAAGATGAGTACCCCAGGACAGTAGACAAGAGTAGAGTTCCACTTCTCTGTGTTATCTGTTTGCTTGGTTCCTCAAGAGACTGATGATGGCAACTCACATGGATGAAGGGCATCTTTTATGTTTGGCACAGTAGCTTAAATGTTAGTCTTTCCAGGAAATACCTTCAGAGAAACACCCAGCAAGAGTCTTCCAGGCCATTTGGGTACTCTGGAATTGAAGTGGACACATGAGGCAATTCATCCAAACTTCCTACCACAATAAATATGTATTTATAATTTCGCACTGTGTAATTCATACATGTTTATGACAACAGCTATACCAGCTTAGCTACTATTTGAATTCTATCACTTTCTTCCACTAACAAAGTAGGGTATGCATGATTTGCATGTGCTTTCACATTTGCTCAGACAAAATTCAAAGTGTCTGTTCTGTTTATGAGTAGTACAGCACCGGGCACATAAGTTTACATTTTCTACTTCAATTTCTTTGTACTTGAGATGAGACTAACAACACTTATTCTTAAATCTATTGTAGCAATTGAAATAATTTATAGAGAACCAAGCAGGGAGTAAATTAGAAAACCTAAAAGAAGTAGGCTGTTAATCTTCTTGAGGAACTTGATGTCTGATTGCCTATTGCCTTCTTAGGACATGTGTCACAACATTATAACACCCGAAAATGAGGTTTTCTACTGCATGAACCTCCCAAGTCACAACAATGCATGGTCTGTACATCTTTGTGCTCCACAGTCTTGATTTTCTTTTCAACTAAGTCTGAGATTTTCACAAAATAAATATTATTTTGAATGATGATGCCTAACACCAAATCTAGTATGCATTGGAATGACACTAAAATAATCTGATTCAGTGCAACTTATAGATTTCTGTATGGTTATAGACAAAGAACATTTTGTAAATGATCCCAATAATACTGTATAAAAATGTATATTTCCTACTTAAGTGTTAAGTGCCACAGGACACATGCTCAGCAGTTAGTTATGAGTGCTTGCTGACCCTGCAAAAGCGCCAGGTTCTCTTACAAACACACAGATGTCAGCTTACACCCTGCTGTAACTCTAGTTCCAGATGATTCAATGCTTCTGACCTCTATGGTTTCCCAGACCATTTGGGCTCTCACAATACATGATGCACATACACATACTCAGGCATACACATAAAATAAAATAAATATATATATATATTTAAACTGAAAACCATTTTTGTTGACTAAACTGATTTTTGAGGTCAGATTTCCAAAGTTTATTCCAGTAATTTTCTTTTCACCTTTTTATTTCATCTTCAAATGCAAAATATTTTCCTCAGGAAATCTCTGTAGATTATGTATGGAAAGTTTACTTTTGAGTTTTTTATAGGTCAAACAATTCTTGAATTGGTTTAGTTATAAATGATATGGCCAAATCTGTAGCTTAATGACCATGACCTAGTTAACACCTTTCTTTCTTTCTTTCCTTCCTTCCTTCCTTCCTTTTTTTCTGTGAACACTCATGCACAACACCCTTGTGGAAATGAAAACTGAAGGAGTAGGGTCTCTCCTTCTACCATGTAGATTTCTGTGATTGAACATGCTTTGCAGGGGAGAGTATCTTTACCTGTTGAGACATTTCAATCACCTGCTCTACTTTCCTGTCCAAAAAAAAAATCAATTTAGCATAGCAAGTATTATTTTCTCTTATTTAAGAGGAGAATTCACTAACATGTTTTACTTTTCTATTTTTATTCATAAGGCAGCTGCCACTCATGACTGACTTGATGACCTTTGTGGGATCTTTTCAAAGGTAGCCCCAAACTGGAAATATCCTCTATTTGTTAAAAATGGCCACTATGTTAAGACTGGAGCTATGCTAACACTTAGTAAATTTCTGCATCAGTCTGGGTTTGCAAAGTGATTTAGAATGGCCTATTTATTTTCTAAAGAGATGAGTTATTTTTTAAGAATAAACTGTCTCATTTCAAACTGCTGTTCAAATATTCTAAACTGTCATATCACATCTTCATATGAAATTTGCTTTTACCCTTTCCTATAAATTTTGTATACCAGAATACAACATTATCTACTGAGTCTCTCTCTCTCTCTCTCTCTCTTTCTCTCTTCTTGAGATAATCACATCCTTGGGGCATTATAAGGGAAGACATGTATCCAAGCCAGTATAATCCCCAGGAGTGTGATTGCCTTGTGGTAATTATACTCTCTTTCAAGATGTCTTATGCTATTATTATGGTGCCTTATTGCTCAAATACCACAGAGATACCACATAATGTAATTACCTTACCTTATCATGCTTTAATAAATAATTTAGAAAGGATGGTTTCTGCAGAAATCCTGTTGATAGAAGCCATGTATTCAGGGGGGAAGGGGCTTGTGATATAGTTGGCAGTAATTTCAAGAACTGAAGGAAAATAACTGAAATATTAACATCAGATATCATGTCACCTTGAATGACTAAACAAATGCATGAAGCAAGATATATCTGAGTATAGTATAGTCTGCTTTCTGGACACTGAAAGAGTTGATTGCCCTTCCAAGTGTGAACATTTGGCATTTATATGTCTTTTGTGGGATAAGATGTCTGATATGTGTTGTTTGCTCCTGAACCTTCTTATCCCTTTTCATCTAGTGTAATTGTTATAAAGGAGAATCAATATGTGTTTGAAACATGAGCTATTATGTAAAGAATAAGTCTCCCATAGTCATTGACTTAATAACATTTAATGATTGTTTTTCTCACTTGCATTATTGGAGATGCTGCATTTCCCTCTAGGTTATTAAATATGTAACTACTATATTGATCTGCAATCTAGCAGGGAATTCTGAGTTTCATTAAAAACACTGTGTAAATGGAGAATGACCACTAACTGTATAATAAACTGAATATTATTTACTTAAGCCCTCAAAATATAGCTGTGATAAAGACTTATATTAAGAAAAGGATAATGTAAGCAAGTTTTACCTCTACTAACTCAAAGAAATAAAAAAGGCATACTTGGATTGAAAATGTCATGACTATGTAGGTCTCAGAAGCTTTCGTGCATGGGGCAAAACATTGTGGAGGTGCAGTGTTTTCCAAACCAAGGCCAGTGTTTTCACAGAAATAGTGTATTCAAGGAATAAAATAAATGGGTAAATTAGTAAAGGAGCCAAGTAATTTAGAATACTTGGAAGAAATATAAATATTAAATATGCTAATCATCCACAGAGACATGCACAACGTAAACATCACATGTTTTAAGATGTTAGGTTGGTATTATGATTAAAATTTTATGTAATTGCTCAGTCACTATGTCATGAGTGACTAGGCATGCTCACAATAGAAAATAAAAATAAAATTCAAAATGGGAAAACAAGAGTGAAACAAAGAAGGGCAGATAGAGTAGGTGAGGCAGAGCACCGGGTAACCAAGAATATTCATAACTGACCTTGGCCATCCCAATCTTGATTCTCTCCTGGGATACAGAGGTTGGGACATAACACAACCACTGAAAACTGATTATGGAATAGGAATGGTGACAGATATTCATGTAAAGTTTTTTAAATGCCTGTTTTCAAGTATGTCCAATTTAGTGATTTTGTATATGCATGTATATGAGACAGGAGATGAGAATTCCTAAATGAACAGTGTATTAATTTTATCAGTGAAATAAATTTCTGCAACTTAAGTGGCTTAACACAATGTAAGTTTATTCTCTGCCTCGGATAAGAAATACAGAGTAGTTCTTATCAGGTTTAAATTCTTGAGTAGGCAGAGTTGTGGTTCTTTTTAGGGACTCTGAGGACAATCTACTCCACCAATTCCAGCTTCCAGGGGGGTGATGGTTCCACCACTTGCCTGAATCCCTCCTTTCTTAGGTCTCTGTCACAACCCGCTGTTGGTAGACTATTTGCTCTTTTTTAGTCTATTTTGGGAAACTTCTGATTGATTATATTTTGGAAACATGAAGAATTCCAAGTAATCTCCCTATATTAGTGAGCTGAGAAGTAACGTGAATTCCCCCTGAAAACCTCAATTACCTTCATTGTACAATCTTTTTCTCATGATTAGGCACAGGCTGTTTTGGAGGGAGAAACATTAATCAAAGTTTAATGGATGTGGGAAGAGGAAGAGTGTTACAAAAATTAATTCTATCTTTGCCTTTTTGCTGCTGTGACGTGAGCCGATTCCTTCTGCCAAGTACCCACTCCATTGTATAAAGCTTCACTACAGTCCCCAAAGCAACAGAAGGAAACTGGAACCTCCCAAACTGGGAAATTGTTTCCCTTAGGTTGGTTTCTCTCTGTTTTGTTACATTTTGTTATAGTGGTGGGAAGCCGACTCACGCATACAACTGTTGTCATTCTACAGTACAATCAAATAAAATGTCTTAATGAAAACAAAAATAAATAAACCAGTCAGAAGCAGTCAGGGTTCTTCCAGAGAAGGAAAATTAAGAAATTGATAATGGTATGCATTAAGCAATAGTTAGTTTAGGCTAAAAAAAAGAGCAGCCCTGAGAATTGGATGCTGCCTAAAACTCTTACTCATGGGCTTCATTTTCAATTCATAGTTCATGAGTATATGGAAGACTTCTGAAAATTCATTCTGATAGAGGAATTGCACTGCTTATTTTTATAATTTTAATTAACGTTATTTACTTTACACACTGGCCACTTTCCCCTTCCTGTTTTTTCCCCCTGCTTCCCATCTACTCCCCCTGTGCCATATGGCTCCCCTCCCTGCATCTAGACTTGGAGAGATAATCCAGCATAAGGCAAAGGCCAGCTACATGCCAGGGACAAGTCCTGATCTCACTGCTAGGAGCCTTTGCCCAGCAGTCTAAGGTGCCGTGTGTGGTGGAATGTTCTCTGTACCATGTAAATAAATAACTGTTTGGACCCATGCAGGGCACCGTAGAAGTGGGTAGAGAATCAGAGGCAGCCAGGTAGGAAGAAGGGGTGGAGTTTACTAGTCGCCATCCGTCCCCCCCAAAAAAAACATATAAAAATTCAAATAAGCCACGGGCTACAAGCCACGTAGTAAATAGATTCATAAAAATAAATTAATTTTAAAAAAACTAACTAATAATGTGCTTAAAATATAAGCCAAACAATATAAAATATATAAACATATAATTCATTTCTTTTAAAAAACAAAAGCTACAAACACATAAACCAAATTCCAATCCGCCAGCGCCACACGTGCGCCAAGTTACAAACTCCAAAGCCAAACAAACACAAAAAAAACTTACTACAACAGCCGTGTTCAGGTCTCAACCTCCAGCACTTTTTGAAAGTAGCTTTTTAAAAATTATCTTACAAACTATCAGGTTTCCATTTGGGATTTTCATGCACAGTTCACTTTGTTTAATTCTATCCCCTGCACAGCTCTCCCTGAATTTTGGTGCCCACTTCCCCCTCTATACCCTTTGACTCCAACATTGCCCCTTGCACTTTGTTCTGTTCTAGATGCTATAACTCTTTTTTTTAATATAAAAATACAAGGTAATACAGCCCATGAGATAGCTTAGTGATAAAGACCTCTGCTTCCAAGCCAAATGATGTAACTTTGATTCCGTACCGTAGAAGGAGAGAACCAGCTTCTGAGGCTGTTCTCCGGCCTTCACATATGTAGCATGGCAAACATTGCCCCACTAAATAAATAAAAATAATGACTCCTAAAATAATTCTAATAAATGTTATAAGAATTCAAATTTGTCTAAGAAAATCTTTAACAAATATTATTAGACTAGTAACTTTGACATTAAAACCACTGTACTCTCTGACTCATGAGCATCAAACTCAACCAGATCTTTATTTTATTCTATACGGCCATGATCTTTTGAATTTACATGTACTCTTGACTTCACTGCTAGATGGGAAGTGGCTGTACCATTCACTCATGTCCATGCATTTCTTTTGGAAATTATGTGATTTTGACTGATTAGTTTTCTTTCACGTAGGAAAAAACAGTTTTGGGGAAAAAATTCAGTTCTTCATGCACTTTTATTTTTCAAAGAGAACATAAATCATCCTATAGGAGATGTTTTGTTTTTCTTTTTAAGCCCCAAATGTCTTTGTACTCTTTAATCATATTAGGAATTCAAAGAGTCAGAGCTTAAATAGTTACCATGGGGTACATGGGTACCTGCACTCAAGATTGTCTGCAGAGACAAGCATAGGTCATGACCTCTGAGAAAATACATAGTACTTGATATCCTGACAGTAAACAATCAAATTATAATCTGGCAGATCATTTCCCAACAGACTACAATTACTGTACCTGCTTCCATGATTCATGAAATTTCCTTTATAATCATTGAATTCACTGTGAAGGATGAATAACCTTCTGCCTCAGGAAATCAAAAATTGAGAGTGGGGCGGGTGGTTGGGTGGGGGAAGAACTAGTCACTGGAGAAAAATAAAAGAAAATAATTATAGTAGTAACAAAAATTAGTTTCAGCTTCAAACTGTAAATATGATTTGTTAATGGTAGTTCACATTATAAATAAAATTAACTAGAAGCCTTGCAAGAGTATGGAGTTGGTGGTCTGTATTAAAGGCACAGCGTGGATCTATTTAAGGAAGAAATAGTCAGTGTCCAGGCTGGGGCTGATTGTGTCTATTAATCCCTGTGGTCCTACTTCCTTTCCATAACATCATGTGACTTGTCCATTCTGAGAATCTAAGTTAACTCTTATCTTGCATTGACCAGGAGAATGGGACAGGAGTGGAGATATGACAATTTTTGGACAGCATTTCAAAAAGTACAGTTGTTTGCAATTGTTTACTTATCCAGCCTTTGTTAGAGGAACCCCTTCTGCAAGAAAACACAAAACATAGATCAACACTGAGCCACCCCAATCGTTCTAGCTAAGACCATTCTACATCAGCTCAGTCAACACTGACATAAGACAGGTGTTCCTGAGAACAGAGGAATGCTCAGATAAGTTCACATAGCTGACTGCAAACTGAAGAAATGTGTGTGTGTGTGAGTGTGTGTGTGTGTGTGTGTGTGTGTGTGAGTGTGATGCAACTAGAGTTTTTTGATTGACTTGTTCTTTATATAGCATTAAGTTTCTGTGAATAACTCATGCAAGACATAAAGGAGAAACTTAAAAGATCAAATGGAAGAAATCAAGAGAAAATGAATGCAAAATATATAGGGACCATGAGGAAAATTCAAGCTGTGGAGAAGGCAGATATATGGGCACTCTAATATTCCAGCAAAAAAAAAAAATGTAGCCTTAAAGATAGAAGACGTGTTGTTTATATAACAGAAAGTCAGTCATTCTCTTAATCTGAAGAAAAGTTGCAGTGTTCAGTATGAAATAGCATTTAATTGTGAACACAATAATAGAGACTAAGAAGTATGCCATAGCATCTTTCCCCAGAACTTTAAGTTCAATTATAAAGAAAACATTTTGGTAAATTCTTTATTTTATGATGGTGCTTGGTACTGAACCCAGGACATGTACATTCTGGGCCAATACTCTATCTCTGAGCTACATACCCACTATAAAATCATTGTAATCAATAAATTAATTGTGAAAATATTAAAGCAGAGATTCATAAATGTGGTTCATGTGGGTAAATCTAGTGTAGTGCCTGTGTTTTGGTCAAAATATTATTAAATTTCATATTGCTATAATTACTTTTATGCTACTACTGCAGAGTTGACTGGCGTAGAAAATTCCCAGAGCTTGCACGATGGTAAAAGGGTCTGTCCCCAAAATATGTTCTATTGTTAGAATAAAACAAGCAACATCATATTTATCATCAGCACATTGAGTTAAAAGTACCCTGACATGAATCCTATTCCCACAGAAGATATCATTTATCTACCATGTAAAATTATGACTCTTGTATTTTTACAATGCAATTGCGAAATGTAGACTTGTGAAGTAGAAATGACATACTGCAAGAAAAAACACAATAATAACATAGTGATAGAAGCACTAAAATATTTCAGCAAAACTCAGAAATCATAAAGTGTCAACAAGAGGGAGAAAAATAAAATCCCTATTAACCATCCTGTAAGGGAAGAGGGAAAAACGCTTACAGGGAAAAGAAAAAGCATTGGTAAATAGGACATAGATATTTATGTATTAGCATGCAGAGAAATTGAGGAAAATAAGCACAGAAATGAAAGTACTTAATCATACTTCACATCTAACAAGGAAATGTAGTATTATTAATATTTCAATAAGCAAAAATGGAAATTAAAATGAATACATAAAATAAATTAATAGTACACATAAGAGAGTATGATACTTGTTCCCACGCTATCATACCAAGCCAGTAGGCGGAACTCAAAGACTGAGGAAAGTAATAACATTTAGCTATACATTGCTTAAAATAGAGCACTAAGGGAAAAACTGAAGGGCTGGGAGATGGCTCCTTTGGTGAAGTGCTTGCCTACAAGCATCAGTTCCTGAGTTTATTTCTACAGAATTTATGTGGAAGGATGCATCCCTAAGCCTAGAGTTCCAAGGCAGAACAGGGAGATCTCTGAGGCTTGCTGAGCAACTGTGTAGCCAAAATGATGAGGTCCAGATTCTGCAAGAGATCCCAACTCCAAAAATGAGGAAGACATAGAACATCTGACCTCCACATATGTTCACACATTTGTGTCTGTGTACCTACATACATGTTAATATGTACATACACACACACCTACATAAAATAAAGCAAAATCTCTAATGTTTGAAAATAAAAAATGAAATAAAGGTACTAAAATGCAACTAAAATGAAGGAATGTGAGTTGGAATATCAGACAAAGTGAGACAAAATGCTCCAAGGACTGAACAGGACACTGAAGGACTTTACACAATGACAGAAAGACAAATTTATGAAGAAGATATAAAAGTCATAAAGCTGGATGCACCAGGAAGATAACAGCTAAAAATATAAAGCAAAATATTCAAAATGTACATTGACCTTGATAAAATGCAATTATGGGGTAAGATTTTATTGTATCACATTCAAGAATTGCACAGATATAACAGACAAGAAATAAGCAACAGTGCAGAGACAGAATAATATGTCCAATAAACTAGACTTTATGGGTGGATACACACAGCTATGCAATATTATAAAGCTGCATTTATGGTAAGAAGAAAACATTTTTTCTTATATATGTGATGTATTTATAATGATTACTAATATCCTACCCATAAATGAAATATTTCTGTCGAATAAAACTTTTTGACCATAATCTCTGATTACCACACAATGTAATTTTTAATATAGAATATACTTTTAATATTAAGTTTATACAAAATAATGTGTTCAAGTAGTCCTTGGGGGCTAAAGAAAGTAAAAACTGAAATTATTAGAAGTCTGAAAAGTAGATAAGTAAATGTCCCTTTAATGGCTAGGGTTTGGATAAGCTATTTGAGAGTCCAGAATAACATTTCATTTTTTTAAACTCCCTTAATGATGATCGTTGGAATCAGACATTTCCAGGTCATGTCAGTTCCTCCACTATTTCAGAATTTTCTGCCCTGGCATGTCATACTGACCTCAGTTCACCAAGTTTGCTGCCTCAGCCTCCACCTATCCCTTCTAACTGCTTTGTCTCTAGGTGCCACATTCAGGTTCCCTAGCATGCACCAGATAAAGAGACCATCAGTCATATAAACCTTTATTCTCATCTCTATGTGGAAAAATTTAAAAACATAGTTATAATGGACAATAGTCTTGGAGAATATGATTTACCGTAACTGATAAAGTTTCTTACAATAATCTGTTGATTAGGTAATGTGACATTTGTTCCGTGAATGTAGAGGAGAAGAACACAACCTTAAGTCATGAATGTACCAGGGAGAAGTGGTAAAGGTGAGAACAAACATTGTTTGAATTTTCAAATCAAGTTATAAATGCAAGGAATGGAAAATGAGATGCCTAAAGTGGGAGGCAAAGGTCATAATAACACAGTATGTAAGCTATACGAGAGTCATTCAACACAATGAGATGAGGGCATGAAGAAAAGCCTTGATCAATAAACTGGACTTTATTAAACAAACTGTTAGGACAGGCAAATAGCCTACTGTTTATGAGAAGAGCTTTGCTAAAATGAACACACGGAGTAAGATGAGCTTCTGTAATATCCTCAAACTAACAGCAAAGTTGTTTATTGATTGACAGCCTTCTCTTCCTGGGCAAAGATTTTCTGAAAACAAAAGTAAAGCAATGTTGATATAAGAGGTTTGGATTGTCATTTCTGGAAATAAATGATGTCAGAAGTAGGTGTTTTCATTTTCAACCTGAAAGTATCCCAGGTGAAATAAAATAATCTAATGTCTTTTCAAATATGATCCAAAAAGCTGAAGTCTGGAGGAAAGTGGGATCTTCCTCCATTTTCACACTTAAGGAAAGGATAAACCAGTATTACAGAAAATATTTCAGAACATGTAATAGAGAAAGTAAAACTATTCAATTTCTATTTCCTGTTTTGAAGCTCAAACGGTTGCATTAACTCCTACAACTCCAAATTTTCCACAATTCCTCATACCACAGTTGCTTTTGTATCTATGTAAAGTCTCAAGTATAATACTGAAAAGCAGTCTAGTAAAACAAAGTCTTGAGCAAGAAAAGTTAATTCTAAGAAAGTAGAGTACATCAATATGGGTACATCTATAAGTGCAACTTACTGTAACAATACTCTACAAAGGTAATGATTATTACCACAAATACCATGAACACATGTGACACCCAAATTTTATATTAAAAATTTAATTGTCAAAGAGCAAGAGGTGAGGAACGGCCTTAATTTTCCATTCCATCATCAAAGCCAGTTGCATTTAGTGAGGGAATATTCTAGATTTTGTAAAACTATTAAACATACGACTACTATATAATCCAAACAGTCTCTTTCTAGATAGCTACCCAAGAGAAATAAAAACATTTGCCTTTTCAGGATTTAGAGAAGACTACCCATAGCCTCTTTATCTGTTATAAGCCCAAGCTGGTAAACATTCAATAGTCCACTCTGAAGATATAAAAGGGTTGTGTATCCAATCACTGGTGAAGAAGACAGCCACAGAAATAAGCTATTGATATAAATAAAATTGTGAATGAATTTCAAAATAATTATGGTCACTGAAAGAAGAGAAGCTTCCAACCTACAAGAATGGTAACTAAAGAGTACATAGTATTTTATCCTGGTTTCATTAAGCCATATATTGAGAACTGATTTAAAACTCTAACAGATTGATGGTTATGTATGTGAAAAGTTTTGAAGATGTGTTAAATCGAGCATGAGGATATGATTGTGGAGAATGGATACACTCATAATCACAACTCTAGCAATGATTTCACATGTAGACACAAGCATCTCCAGTTACCAAATTCTTTGCTTTTATCCTGGATATATGATATTGACTGTAATTAAATCTTTCCCAATATTATGCTCACAAGTAGCTAATGGTTACTATATATCTGATGGCATAATACTTGGGATTGTAGTAGTGAAATAGATGTAACTAAGAAATATAAGTAGACAATCAAAATAAAATGAACTATAATTTCCACTGGCTTACCCTATATCTCTCTGTTCATATTGCTAATGGTAGTAAAGAAAAACTAGCAAGGGCTCTTTAACACTACGACCCCAGAAGGAGCTTATATTCTAATGGGGATGTCATACTAAAAAAAGACACTTTGAAAAAATACAAAACTAGATGGTCAACAAGAAAGGAATCAGCATTTACATTTCATAGGAAAATGCTAGTCAATTTCAGAGCCCTGAGTATTACCTGAATTTATTTGAAAGTGTTTGACAAATTTGATGAGACATAAATAGATCTGGAGCAAGAAATAGTGTTATCAATCAAAGATTTATGGGATGCCATAGACACCTGTGAAAAAGTAGGTTGAACATCAACCTTGCATAACTGTACCTAAACCTTCCTTTCACTATCTCTCCTCTGCTGTACAAGGAAACCCTGTCTCCTTTATAAACGGCAAGTAAAACACTGAATTAGAAGTTGGGATGCCTCTGCTTATTTTTCCCCCCTCTGGTTAGCTATGTCTTTGGGAAAGTAGGTGTCTCTTAACTCCTCAGCTCCTAAGGTAAAAAATGCGTGCATGTAAGGCACACCTGCCCTACTTATTTTATAGGTCTGCTGTGAATGTGAAGTGAGATCGTGAATATAAAAGTGCTTTTGAAATTGCCGAGTGCTTTACAGAGAAAGGGATTATTCTTTGCCTTTATAGTAGAAAAGATTTTATTTCTAAAAGCACTTAGAGCAATTTGGGTATTTACATAATAGCTCAGAGAGTGCTCTTGTAGCAGTAAGACATGGGGGAAGTATAGATTCCCACTTGTATATTCCTTTATATCATCTGCAGCCTTTATTTCATTGTCCTACACAAAGTGAGAACTAAGTAATTTTTGATCACATAATTTTGATTCTACATTTGATTACTGAATGCCCTACTTATGAAGCACTTTCCCTAAATTACTGTAGAGTACTAAGAATCTCTTCATGTGAATGTGTTAACTTCTAAATTTGGTGAAAAATTCTTGGAGAAGGGGAACAAAGCTATGTCTAAATAAATAAAAAAAAAAGTCCAGCACATTTTCTATTAAGTAATATACCTTCTATAAATCAATCTTTTTTAATGAATGAATTTGAAGCATTTCAGTGAGTGACTAAAAAGGAACCTTGCCTTTGCTCAGCTTTGGGGAGGCCTTCATGTTTGAATTTAAGTTTTTAAAATAGATCATTTGTATGTTATTTAAAAAGAATGATCCACTGAAAGATGAATCACTACATTATACCATTTCTTTAACAAGTAAGATTTATGATGTATAATTTTCCTCTTGGTGAGACACATGCTTACTGTATTCACTAAAAGACAAAATATGAAAGCTGAAATGCTGTCCAACAGCTTCTGATGAAATTGAGGATTCAGTTTTTGTTTTACATTTCCTACACAAAAGGCCCAGTAAAGTTTACCTAGAGGCAAAAAGGGGTTGAGCCATAGCAGAAACTTAGAATATTTGTTACAGGACGTTTGGAGAGGTGTGATTAGAAACTTGAATTTCTGTTTCCTAGAATTCAGCTGTGAATTCTAAGTGGTATTTGAAATGGAATCTAGTGCATTTTGTGTTCAGTTCTTAGCACTAACCATTTCATGACCCACATTTATCACACTATTCAACATGAGACATTCAATTAAGTGTGCTCAGATTTTAATACTGCACTAGATTGGCTATAAACCCAGGAGTGCATGCAGATCGTATTGTACTTTTCTCCGTTATCTTTTGCACTATACATTACTTTTCATGTGAGGCCATAACTGCATGCTCCTTTATGAGCTGTTCCTCTGGAAACCCAGGCAGTCTCATTCCACAACCACAGCAGAATGCTTGCTGCAATTGTATGAGCAAACTAAACTTCTTGTGTCCTGTTAGTATTAAATGAAACTGTTTTGCTGGAATTCCCTGTCAACATACACCTCTTCTCCTTCCTGACCTATAATTTTATTTAAAACAATTTATCTTTTAAAATTCACATTTTTAAATGTCCCATTTACTTGAACTTAGAGTAACTTTCATTCTTTGAGAAGGAATTCTACTATCTTTCAGTATCATATTACTGGGGTCAGTCTTGACCATTTGTAGTAGATGGGGCATTCCCTTTTGTTATTTCAGTTCATTTGATTTGATTTGATAAATAAGATGTAACTATGTTTATTTCAATTATGATGTCTCATGAAACCAAACCATTGAGGCTAATTTCTCCCACTCTAGCGAGTTACTATGGCATCAGATAGTGTGGTATTTGTTTCCATAACTGCCTGAAAAGCAGGTATTACTTGTGGACTGCTTCACACAGAACTATGTATTACCATGTAGGTAGAAATGGTAGAAGTGATGCTGGTAAGAAAGAGGCCTTCTTTCTGAGACAAGAAGAAGGCACCACATGCAAATAAATCCAGCAAACACCTGAATATAACTATGCACAAACCCCCAGCAATAAGTGACTACAAAAAACAAAGTGAGAAAAATAACAATGTGGTATTGTTAGGTGACAGAGTTCTCTTGAGTATGGCTATCATTCAAGTTAAAATCTACAGAACCACAAAGGTTAGGTATAGAGTAAAGGACTCTGGCAGGAACAGATTCATCTCCTTAGGAAATGTTAAGTAGAATAGACAGTTATGGATGGATTGGGGGGATTAGACCAAGAGGATCAAATGAGGAGGGAGAGAGAAGAGCAGGATAAGGAAGGTAATAGAGAATGCTGGGAGGGACAGCTAACATGTAGGGCCATTTGAGGGGTTGTATGGAAACCTAATACAGTAAATGCTTTTAAAAATATATACTTATTTAAAGATATTCTAAATGAAATTGCCAAGTATTGGGAGAGACTGAGCCCCAGACATATATCTCTTGTTACCCAATGATGTTCCAATAACAGGAAAGGGTTGTTTTCCGAAGCTTGTGGGTGTAACAGTAACCAACAGATGTCTGATTTGACTTAAGGCTTATTGGATAAGATGGAATCTATACTTAACACTGATAGGGTCACCGAGAAGCCAAAACCTGATAGCCCACACCAAATACTACTATTCTACTAAAAGACTATAAAATAGGATGAACCCTACTATATTCTGCTATACTCATAGATCAGTGTCCTGCTCTGCCACCATCGGAGAAACTTGCTCCCATAGGAGATGTGAACAAACACAGAGAACCACACCTAGCCAATATGCAGAGACTGATAGACCTTGAAACACAGCCATAAATAAGATGTCTCAATAAAATCTCTCTCCTCAGGACTCATGGAACCCAGAGGAAGAGGAGACAGAAAGAATGTAAGAGCCAGAGGTGGTAGAAAACACCCAAAATCAAAGTCCTTTAAATCAACAGGATCAAATCACATTTCTGCTCACACTGGGGCAGCATTCACAGAGCATGCATGGATCTGCATCAGATAGGACCCTAGAGAAGTACACACATGTCCCCATCCCAAATCAAGAAAGGTTCTTCAAATGATAACCACTTGCAAATGAAAGCTCGGTTTTCTCCAAGAAACTCTCCCTGGGGAAACAATTGCTCTTAAGTGTAGGCAGCATGCCCAGAAGTAGAGTGCCAAGAAAAAAATTAACTCAATGGCATTTTTGGAAGTTTCTTGTCTCCTAATATTGTATTAGGGCTTTTTCTGTTTGTTTGCTTGTTTGTTTTGTCCAATTTTTATTTATTCTTAATTTTCTTTTATTTATATATAGTTTTGTTCATTGCAAGTAGATTTTTTTCTCATATAACATATCCTGATTATGATTCCTCTCCCTCTACTACTCCTGACCCCTCCTTACATTCCCTCCTATCTGATCTCTCATTAGAAAAATCCTTTTATAAGATAATAAAATATGATAAGGTAAAATAAAACAAGAGCTAACACACTGAAATTAGACAAAACAAACAGAAGAAAAAGAGCCCAAAAGTAGACACAAGAAACTGAGCCCATTATTTACACACTCAACCCTAAACTGGAAGACATAATATATATTCAAAATCTATAAGGTTAAAAGAAAGAACATACATATGTGTGTGTGTCTATATATGTATGTATATGTTTATGTGTATATATCTATGTATGTATGTATATGTATATATATGTGTGTATGTGTTAAATTTTAAAAATAGAAAAAGCCCTGACATGAGATTATGAAACAAGGAAACTCCAAAGAAGCCATTGAGTGTATTTTATGTTGGCCATCTACTCCTGGGCATACAGTCTACCTGTAAGAGTAGTGTGTTTCCTTGTCTGAAAATGTCACATCAGGACTTTAAAAAAACTTATCTTACTTTTTATTTATACATATATATTATCTACTTATATGTATTTCATATATAAAAAAATAAAAATATGCAAATATGTCATATCCATCACTAAATATATTACTATACTGTGGGATGGTCTTTCTGTATGCTGTGAACATGTGTTGCAACCACTGGTTAATAAAAAAGTTTTTTTGGCCTATGTCAAGACAGCTTACAGTCAGGCAGGAATCTAAGAAGAGAGACAGGAGGAGGACAGAGTCTAAGAAACAAGATCTAGCCACTAAAGAAGCAAAATTCGAAAGCCACCAGTAAGCCACCAGCCATGTGGCGATACATAGATTCATAGAAATGGGCATACAAATGGGCTAATTTAGATGTAACAGCTTATTAGTAAAATCCTGAGCCATAGACCAAACAGCTTGTAATTAATATAAGCCTCTGTGTATTTGTTTGAGACCAAGCAGCTGTCAGACACTGGAAACCTTCCAGCTAAATTATTATTTTATAAATATCACTGTTCTTGGTGAACATATGAAAATATTTTAAGGCCAAAAAAGACGAAAAGTATGGTTTTCCAAATTTATACAATAGCTCTCTTAATAAGCATGCCAAAGGGGACAGGGGAAAGACCATGAGGTCTCAACCCAACAGAAAGAGCTACAGGCAACTGAGAAGCGCTTATGAGTGGGAGAAACAGTCTTCAGCAGTTATCTGATAACAAACAGTCAGTTCTAAAAACAAATATGAGTGAAATTATTCAGACTGAGAGGGTTATATTTGGGAATATAACTATATGTATATAATGAAAATTAGTAAAAAGGAGGCCATATATTAATAGGAGATAGAGCAAGGAGGGGATTGGGGAGAATTTAGAGGGAGGAAATGAAAGTGAGAAGTGATGTAATTATAACCTCAAAAGTAAATGTAGCTCTTCTATTTATCATGAGAGTCTTCAGATAAATAGAAAAAAATTCAATCTTCACTTAATTTTAGTGTGTATGTATGTATGTGTGTATGTATGTGTGTGTGTGTGTGCATGTCCATTTGAATCACAAAGCTAAAGCTAAAGGAGGTATACCCTTCATAATTGACCTATGTGCATTTATGCCTATATTTGTGGTATTTATCTCTAGCAAATTCCAGTGAGTTGCAGCAGCAATAATAATCTGACACATTTTCCCAGACTTATATTTTACAAGAGAATTACACCCACTAATATCACCCTTCATTCTACTTTAGAATGAAGTTTGCACTATTTGTTTCAAATTCACCTTCAGTGAATAAACTAATTAAGGTTGCCACTATAGCTTAAGTGAGATAGGGAATAATGTGAAGGTCCACACTGAGGCCATCTTCAAATCATTTCACTTGTGACTTTTAAGCTCTGTTCTTTCTGTCATCAATTATTTTCCCTTCTATGATCAGATAGTATATTCTGACTTTGCTTTTTAATGCCCAATTTCTAGGTCCTACCACATGACATACTTCTAACTAATTTACTTCAAGTTGTAGATAAGTGTCATTTGACAATGACATGCATCTTTAAAAAAATATGGTCCTTAATATTAAAAAATTCAATTCAAAACACACAGTTGTTTTCTCCAGCAATCTGGAGGGGATCTGGATATTTAAGATGGGAGGAAAGTGTTTATCCATGCCTGTGATCTCTTCGAACATATTAGCCTAAATCTGGCTCAGAATGAGTTAGTTTCTCTGTTCACAAACAAAATCATTACAGCGTCTGAGACACTGGTGTCTTTGTCCCACCTGTGATCAATCTCAATAGCTTGAGGGGATGAAAATCCAGCACATGGTTATATAATCATTAAACATGACACATGCATAAAGCAAGATACTCACTTGCTGAAATGTATTGAACAAGAAAATCTCAGTACGTGTAACGTAACTGATTGAACACATTTGCAAGAATCGAGGTCACTCTAAGCAAAACAATTTATGAACTTGGCAATAGCACAGTGACCAAAATAGAAACAAGTGATTTGTTGAATGTCATGTTCTAAACACCACTAGAATAAGCTGTTGCTAAAGTGAAGCCAAATGTTTTTTGGTATTGAAGACCTATGTTAATTCTAACTCTCTGTGTATATGTAGGGTTATGCATATAAGTATAGTGCCCATAGCATCCAGAAGAGGGTATGGAGTTTCCTGAAACTGAAGTTACAGTTTCGAGCCCCCTAGCATGGTTCTGAGAACCTACCTTGGGTCCTCTGTAAGAGCAATATACACTCTGAACCACTGAAGTTATTAGTTACCTAGATAAACGCACTACCTCCTTCTAAAGCAGGAAGAGCAATCATGATGGTTGTTGATACTTTTCCGTCTGGTTGAACTGCAAAGAATTTATTAAGGTAGGATAAGGATCATTGTATAATACAAAACAGGGAAAGGACTACGGTATAACTAAGATGGGGTAAGGGTCATGGGGTGTTGCTTTAAGATTCCTTGGAATTGAAATCATGGAGTTTAGAGTCCTGAGCTGAAGGCGGCCAATAAGTAGTTAACTTACTTACAACCTTCATCTTCTGGCCAGTCAGAGAAGTTATGTTAATGAAAAGAGAAAGATGAACCAATTGTGTGAATTCTTTAATTCTGGTGGTAATTTACATGACATACAAATTAAAATTTTGATTATCCTAATTTTCAGTAATCTACAAATAATGTTATTAGAAAATTAATTTTAATATGGCCTGAAGTATTGTTATAATGTTGTAGTGTTTCAGTGAAGCATCATAATAAATGTGGGCTGAGTATTAAAACATTAAATGGTTGATGGATATTAGCAGCTAATGAGTAAATAAAAATTAATTAATATTAGAATTTGGTGACTTGTCCAAAGGATATTTTGTCATTAGAATGATTTGAAGATTTGACAAAAGAACAACAATAAAGCAGGAAAGAGGAGAGAAAAGACATTTATATTTGTTAGCTTCACTAATTTTTTATGGGGTTCACCTAAGGCCCAGCGGGATTTAAAAAAGCCACTAAAAGGCAGTGATGGCAAGATATCCTTGGATATGTCTTCAGATCACTGATGCTGCTTCTCTGGGCTTCAGACTTTACTTCAAGGAAGGAGAAAGAGGAGCCCCTGGGGTTCATCTAGACCTATGTGAAGGAGACTCTCAAGACCAAGGGCTTTCCTGCTCTGATCACCAGTTTCCTAAGAAAATTTGAATATCTTTGAAATTCCTCTGACCATTATATTTCTCACTTTCAGTTTTTACAAACAATGATTTTTACCTTTCTAAACTAAAGCCTGAAGAAATCGGATGTGTGTTCAAACATAATCCAAATAGTGAGCCCCAATTTCAGGACACTGTGTATACTTTTAAAATAATGCTTCCAGAGTAAATGAGTTTGGAATTAAATGCATTCACCACTCTAGACTTCACATTTTCTTTTTTTTCTTTCTTTTTCTTTTTTTATATAGATATTTATTACTTGGTGTTTTTATATCATGCACCCCATCAAACTCAGTTATCAGACCTCTCAGTATCATGCCCGCTCTTAGGATCTCCCCATTTACAAAACCGCCCATTCATGCTGCTCATTTACTTACTGGAGCATAGTTAACCTCCCTGAGATGACAAGAAGAGGGAGAGGGTTTTTTTTCTGGGTTTTGTGTTTAAGTAAATGTCACAGGACTAGAAACAGTTTAGGATTTGGGCATGTTCCGCATATAGGCCAGACTCATTTTTATAATATTTTTTAAAAATACTTTGAAATTAAGATAAATCATACTCCCTCACTTTCTTCCACTCAGTCCAATGTAGACAAGGTTATTTTAGCACTACTTAAGCCTGACAGATACTTAGCAATATACCTGGTAAGTCAAAAACATCACAAGTGATAGAACTATATCTCTCTCCAGTCTTTCCTATCAGGTAGACTGGAGATCAAATTACTTACTTAAATGTAGAAACTGGGGAACTGAAACATACATAGACCACAGGATAAGCCAGCTCAGTTTTATATTTGAGGGTCCAAGACTTTCCATACTTGTAGCTGGGACTTTTTATATACCACACAGTCTATTTGTGTGCCTTAAGAACTCATAAATATAAGGCTTTGCATCAACAGTGTTCTTCAAACAACACACTGTGGCCTTCCTATAGCTGTGCCAGAAAATGAATTTTCTTTGAGTCTATGATCACTGGGAGTCAGTGCCCAACACACCTTACTTCAGACTACCTTTTCAATCTGGAGACCTTGAATATCTTCAGGCTTTGTGCTAGACTTGTCCTGAGCTCTTTCTGAAGTCATGCCTTAGAATTAATATATAGACTCTTAGGCTTGACTGGTGACCAAGAAACCACCCTGTGTAAGAACTGACATGCACACCTGACTGCTTGTGTACATGGACACAGCTACTTTCTAACAGTTCAGAATCAGGACTGGAAAGGAGTTCAGGAAGATGAGGAGGAAGAGGAGACAGCTGTGCCTTCACCAGGGTTAGCATTCTCTTGTGAAATGTAAAGGAAGTAAAGAAACATAGAACTATTTATCAGAGCCAAGAAATAGATAAAACCGAAGCACTCATTAACTCATGAGTGATTAAGCAAATGTGGTATAATACTAGGATGTTACTATTCATTACAAAGAATCACTTTGGACAAAACATAAAACTGGAGATCAGATCATTACATGCACTTGAGTAAGCAAGGCAGAAATACAAGCACCACTTAACCTCCTCTGTGGAACATAAAACTCCTGATCTCATAGATACTGACAGTAGAGTCATTGTTAAGAAACGGGGAGGTATGAGAAAGAGTAGTCAGTAAGCTACGGTTAGAAAGGGCATGAAGTTTTGATGTTCTATTTCACGACTTCTCTACTTCACCCCATGATAAATAGAACTGTTATGTTCATTTCATAAACATAAAACAAAGATTTTGTGATTTTTCATCATAAATACATTTTAAATGTTTGAAAACATATGTGTTTTAATGTGCTTTAAACAATAAATAACCTCTATATGTACTTAAACATCATATGATTCTATTAGTATATTCAATTTTCTGTTTAACATGCCAGTTAAACTTAAATTTAAACAAAGAGGAAATAAGCAAACAAAGAACTTACAATTCAAAGTTGGTAATCCTGACCATTATGAAAACATGTTTTTCAAGGTATAGAAGGAGAGGAAAAAGTTATCTAATTATAGAAGTGTAAATCAAAAATTTTAAAATATTTATATATACAGCATGTGGGATACTGATTCTGCTATACATTTATACCTTCTTGAGGTTGGCATGGTGGTTACTTTTAATGTCAATTTGATACTAGTTAGAGTCATCTGAGAAGAGGAAATCACAACTTAGACAATGCCTCAATCAAATTAGCCTGTGGACAGTGAGTGTGTGTGTGTGTGTGTGTGTGTGTGTGTGTGTGTGTGTGTGTGTGCTGTCAAGCCTGGCTCTGGCACTTTTAGTAAGACTCTGTGTGAGATAAATGAAGTCAATATTAGTAGAGATGTTTCCATGAAAATCTTATATTATTAACCACTCTTTTATTTTCTGAGCTAGAAAATAACTTTATTTGTTCTAGGGAGTTGGCCAGTCCTCTCAGAATTTCTGAAATTGCTTCTTGGTGCCAGCAGCCTTGGTGATCTTGAGCACATTAAAGCACACAGTCTTGCTCAGGGGCCTCTACTCTCCCACAGTGATTTTTAATCTTCACATTGTGAGAAAGCAAAAACAAATCACTGAATTAAAACTAGTGGAAGATAATGCTGGAAGAAAAGACCCTACTTTTAACAAAGATGGTAGTTGAGTGTTAATTCAAGTAAGTCTCAGAGGAGGACCTATGTCTTCGCAGAAGAAGCTGGTTATTGCGTTGAGTTATATAGCTCAGTGGCAGAGCACTTGCTGACATGTCAAGACCATGATCCAATCCTTAGTGTTGAAAAACATGGTCGAAGAAGCTGACCTTATCACAGTTCTCATTCGCTTTTGACTGTAGAAAGTTATTGAAAAAGAGATGTCAAGATCTTAATAGCTAAAGGAATTTCTAGCTGAATTATCTCTACTGAAAAATAGATGTAAATCAAATAATACATAAAATGTATAAATATAAGCTATAATATTTAATGTTTAAAATTCTATATAATATGAGTTAGATATATAGTCACATACTATATTTTATAGAAAGAAGGAGAAAGAAGGTCCATAGCTTCTATAACAATTTTCTATTTTTCTAAGAAAATTTATCTTCTTATATTATATGGATATTGACATTTGGGAGAAAGCTATTTATTGGTGACCAGTAAATCATGATCTAGGGTGAAAGCTACAGACAAGATGGGTTGGTTCTAACAATAATGTCTAATTCTGCTTGGTCATACCAAATGTGAGAGAACAGTTCTGGATCATACACTTGGATCACACCAAGTGTTTGAAAATAAGTGCCCAGCTCCTGAGAGAAGAGTCTTACCATTAAGGAAACTCTTTCTACCCTAGGATCATGAGAATTGTGACTCAGGATGTTTCACACTGACTCCAGGTTCTGTATCTCCTAAGTAACTGCTAAGATGAGTGGCGGGTAGTTATACACAAATACTTTATCCTAATTTAAAAACAGATACAAGGAATGTCAAAAAAAAAAAAAAGAACTCTCTTTTTTCTCTGTAGTGTGCACAGGTAGAAAGTAAAACAGCTGTTGTAGTCCATGACACCTCACTGTCCTTCCAGTTTCATGTTCTTTCTCTTTTTCAGACAAACAAAAAACAAAAGGAAAAAGCCTGGAGTCTATTTGACTTTGAACAACTATAACTGGGCATTATGCATGCCCTGGAGTGTGGTTGATAGATTCAATGACATGCTATTGTAGTTGCAAATAGCTTCTTAGTAAGAGTGGGACTTTGTGTCCACTTCCCCTCTGAAGTTATGAAATGAAGTAGTAATGAAAAGTATTTTTTAAAGTGTTTGTTGAAAAATATAAGATACTATAAAGAATTATATGAAGTAACTGAGGCCATTTGAAACTACTGTGTAGAGGCCATAGTCAAAACATAAATTCATGGTTACTTAGATTTTTTAGCTGTCTGGAAAAGTCTCACAATGAAATTAACTTTTCAGATAATAAACTTTGGTTTCTATTAAAGCAGTAGGTTCTTATAATGATGAGATGAAATTACTTAGTCATTATTGGGGCATAGTATGTAAACTGGCTAATCGTCTTCTAGTGATAAGGTACCCTTTATTGGCTACTTAGTTTAGTGTTTCACTCTTAGTTCTATGTACATATTTCCCCTTTCCACCATTAAAAAAAGAATGTCAGGAGCTGTGGTGTATGTCATCCACTGCTCAACAGCTGGCTTTCCCTGTGCATTTGAAAAGTCACTGTTTTGTGAGCTCCATGGAATATTACCTACACCATGAACTCTGCAGGGGATAAACAAATGAAGATATGAAGTCATCATCCCACCGCAGTGAAGCTTAGCCTTGGTAACGGTAAGAATTTTACCAGTGTAAAATAAAGCCATTGCCTCACTCTCTCTAGTTCCCACACGGGTCACTTCCTCGTTTTCTCCTACCACTTTTTTTCTAGCTTTTTAAAATATGAGAGTCATTGTTGTGTGCAGGTGTATGCACCCAGACTTACTCATGTGAAGGAAAACAGAAGATACTGGAAATTTTTCTATCACTGTGTTTTATTTTTTGAGAAACATCTCTCAACGAACATTGAAGCTTACCTTCAGCTATGCCAGCTAGCTAGCAAGCTTCCAGCATTACCTGATTGTCCCCCAAACACACACCTATGTTTTAAGCATGAATGCCATGGCTGACATTTACTTTGGTGCAGGGGATTTGAATCTGTATCCCTGTGCTTTTACAGGAAGCATTCTTAAACACTGAGCAATCTTCCTGTCCTCAGTAGTAATTTTTAACTAAAAACATATGTGCCAAAGACACATACTTAAATGAGAAGGCCAGCTCCTATATCTTTCTTCTTGCTACTGCTTATCTTCATACAGAGCGAGATATACTATTTTTAATTTTTGATAGTTATTTATATGCTCACTTATTGAACTTTCTATCAACTCAGCAGCCATCCCATGCCAGTCTCTCTTAGTCATTCTGAGGAACCACATTGTATAGTATTCAAAGAATACAAAAAGAACACATGTAATGCACAATGGATCAGTGGAAGATGACCTGTCTCATGACTTAGAAAATAATATTAACTAACATGTGACCCAGTTAGAATATTTTTGAGTTTAGATTGAACATAGCAAAGAGTTAAGTTAAAATAAAGAAACACTCTAGAAGGTAAAATTAAATGTGCTTGTTGACATTTTCCATTTCTCAAGAGTGCTATGACTGTCTATGTGCTATGTGCTATGGATTTGAGACACATCACTCCCAGCCTGGGACCATTCTGATCAGATTGAGCAGAGCAATTCACTACAGCAATACACCACTATTATTTCTTTGCCCCTTTCTTAATTATAATCACTTTCCAGTTAATATCCTGGGTGCATTATGTGTTCGAACTTCCTGGCATCCATTGATAAAATGTAAGCTGAGGATCAGTAAAATGACTCTGTGGTAGAGGTAGTTGTCACCAAGACTGATGACAGAGCTTTATCCATGGTACAAACACAGAAGAAATAAGATAATTGACTTCTGAAACTTTCACTCTGACCTCCACATGCATGCCATGGTATACACACCACACACACAAAGAAAACACATGTGTGTACACACATACGCACACAATAAATAAAAATACAAGAAAAACTAAAGTAAGATTGAACTGAATTCTTCAGAGAATAGGTTGTTTTATAACTGTAGATATTCTGTATTTTAGTTAGTCAAAATTTATTCTATTTTATAGATTTTTCTCTCTCCAGTGACCTCAAATAAGAAAGCACAATTCTAGATTTACTTATTTTATGTGACAGGTTTCCTGATAACCTTCTGTTCGCTATTTCAAATCTGTCTCTGATGACCTGATTTACTCCACAAATAGGATCTGCTCCATCATGTCCTCTTGTATTTGTCCAATGAAGAGGACAATGGGAAATCTGGGTTTATTCACTGATGAGCTCCAGATGGGATGAGTGTTGCCAAATGGAGAGGACACTTTATGGGCTTCTTTGTCTTTGTGTCTGGCAATTGTGTCTTCTCTTGGAATTCTCTTTGTGACAGAAGTATCTAACTAATCTTGGGGGGGGTGTTATTTTCACAATTGCTCTTTGCTTATTATTTAAATGCCATAAGTATTCACTTATTAAACTCCTTCTGAATCAATCTAGTTTGAATGCCTCAGTTGTTATTGAGATACTGATACAATGGAGAGACAGAGTTGGAGCCCTTGGTCAGGAATTTCTTAGAAGTGCTGTAAAGTAGCCTATGTTGGAGAGGATGCGGATCGAGAGGAACAATACTCCATTGTTGGTGGGAGTGTAAGCTTGTTCAGCCACTTTGGAATGCAATATGGTGGTTTCTCAGAAAATTGAGAATCAATCTCCCCAGGGACCCAGCAATACCACTTCTAGGTGTATACCCTAAAGATGCACAGTCACACTCCAAAGATATTAGCTCAACTATGTTCATAGCAGCATTATTTGTAATAGCAAGAACCTGGAAACAACCTAGATGTCCCTCAACTGAAGAATGGATTAACAAACTGTGGTACATCTACACAATGGAATACTACTCAGCAGTAAGAAAAAATGATATCCTAAAATTTGCAGGCAAATGGATGAATTTGGAGAATATCCTCCTGAGCGAGGTATCACAAACTCAGAAAGATAAGCAGGGGATGTACTCACTCATTAGTGGTCTCTAAACAAACTAACAAGAAAAAAGCCAAGCATGCCCAAGCTGCAAACCACAACCACTGAACAGCTTGGGATCAGAAACACCCTGGACTGGCCCTTCGGATCCCACTCCACCTATAGGAACACCTGACTCACTCTTGAGGGAGGGGGGACAAAACTTTATATGCCAGGAGTGGAGACTGAACTAAGCATTATTGGGTCAGTGGGACCATGGGACTGTCTGCAACCTGCCCAGGGAGGGGATGGGGAGTTGTGGGGAAGAAAAAATGACCTGATGTGGTGGGAGGGGGAAGGGACCTTGAATGGGGATATACAGGGATAGAAAAAAAAATCCAGAGGGAAAGCTGAACACAAAGTAATTTTATGTGTAGCAAATTATTTGCATTATCACCCTTGATAAGTCATGCTTATGATTTTTATTTTCTTTACAGTTATTGTTAACTTATCTGCATTTTAAATTCAATTTACTGTTTTTCTTGATAAATACAAAATAATAAAAAAAAGCTAGAACTCAGAAAAAAAAAAGAAGTGCTGTAAATTATCTGCATTGCCTTTGCAATAGAATTGCAGATAATACAATTCTTGACCAAAGATCCCTTACTGTATGACTCTAGGCTGCTTATTAATTATTCTGTGCTTGATGAGTAAATCATTTTTGTGTTTCCTATTAATATGCAATTTACAGGAATTCCTAAGCCTAATAACTAGGACAAAGGTATCCTCATTATGTTATAAAATAATCAGTCTACTCATTCTCGTATTAGTGGAGTAAATAATGTATTTTATCTTTTCTCAATCCTGTTACAATATCTACTTTTTTTCACACATAATCCTACATATACATAAAGCTTTGCTCCAACCAGAATTCACTGATTTCTTTGTATCCCAATAACTTGATATTAAGAATGGTAGAGAATTATAATAAGGCACTGTCTTTGTTACTTTTCTATTGCTGTAATAAAACACCATCACCAAGGCAACTTATAAAAAATGTTTAATTTGGGGTTCATGGAAGCAGAAGTTTAGAGTTCATGACTGCCATGGTGGGGAGTATGGAAGCAGGCAGGCATGGCAGTGGAGCAGTAGCTGAGATCTTACATCAAGAAACACAATCATGGAGCCATGAAAGCAAACTGGAAACCGCATGGGCTGTTAAAACCTCAAAACCTGCCCCCAGTGATACTTCCTCAAGACCACACCTCCTAATCCTTCCCAAATAGTCACATCAACTATGGATCATGTGTTCAAACATATCACTCTATGGTCTCATACAAACCACTACAATCTCTTTTTTTTTTTTTTTTTTTTTCAAGAAGCTGACGTTCTAAATGGAAGATAGACACAAAGGAAAGAACTATGTGTTCTATGAGCTTTGAGTTATTGTCCTAGAGCTTAAAATATTCTCATTTAGAAACCTAATGCCAAAGCAAAGATTAGCAGAAGTGATGTTAATGGGACTAATGTGCAGTCAATAACTATATGTTCTCACTTTTCCTTTTTCATTACCCAGAATCCACCTTTTACTAAATTACCTTTGCCTTGACTACTCAAATCATGTTTTGAAGAAGTCATCCTGTTTTAATTTATTACTCAGATTTTGTGTGACTTGATGAAATGTGAACAAGCATTTATTCACCTGAGATAGACCTAGTGAACCAGTGAGGTTCTTGTGGCAGGATCCCAGATGACAAATGACCAGCATGGGTAATAACTCAGAAAACTCCATCCCAGAACTCTCTGCCTGCCTTGCAGATGTCAATACTGCTAACCTTCCTCCCCCCACCTAAATGACAACTATTTTTCTAAACTTGTGGAAGAAACTGTGAATCTAGGGACTTTTTGGGCTTCATGAGCACTGTAACTTTTGTTAACATTAGTCTTAGCCTTTCCTTTTAATTTAAACAGTAAATGTTTCAATTAGAAGGGAACAGTTACACAACAGTCCATTCCTTCCTCCAGATCTCATTTATTTCTACCCTCTTTTTTATGATACTCCCTTGGTCACATGTGCTAAAAAGTGATCATTTTACTCTGTTTATGACTGAGCATTATACTACTGTACCATAGGAACAGTTACCCATCCTCAGGAGCTTGACTTGTTATAAATCCCTCCATTAACCATTGACCCTTAAAAAAAAGTTTCTCTCAATGACTTGCTGATACTGATAATTACATAGTGAGGTGCAAACGTTAGGAAAGAAATTTGATAGACATTTAACATTTATTTTATAAAATGTTATCATGTCCTATGACCTCCTCAGCCACAGTTCTTTGTCCTAGACTGTGCAGTACCAGATGTGACTTCTTTCCTGTGGAAGCTGCCTTAGTTAGGAAGCTCTTTCTTGCACCTGTAATAGTTGTGTGATTATTGTACCAGTAGCTCCATCTTGCTTAACACGTTGAAGTTGCAGTATTCTCACCCTAAAAGGAAGCACTATTGTTTCTGACACTGTCTTCCAGCAGCTATGGCTCCTTTTGTTACTACAAAAGCCAGTCATCATGTGCCACAATGGGGAGAACTGGGTGTATAATACATGGGGTGAGGCCAGCCATGGCCTACTAAAGGCCTATTGACTTTAATTATTACTGACCTAGCTGTGAGAGTACAGGTGTGCTCTGTTGTATTTTGTCTTTCTAATGTAAACCAGGGGCACCTGAACACCATGTGATGCCTACACATCTTATATACTTCTGGTTAACAATAAAGCTCTAGTAACTATACAGTGTGTTCCAGATATACCACTGTTAGTTAGTACTTTATACCTACTAATCCAGGTAGAGTTCTCAGGAAATGGTCATAGCCACCATCAGCAAAAGTCATAGCATTTCTACCTGTGTTTGCCTCTACCACAATGAAAAAGAATAAAGGTAAAGGAGTCAAAAACAGATATAGAGATGAAAATGAATCTGGAAAAAAAGAGAGAGCTGGTGTTTATAGAGCATTGGCAAGACTATGCACAAATGACAATGTGCTAGGGAACCGGTGAGGGGAAACCATGTCACTTAGTGGGAACAGCAGGCTATGTAATATCAGAAGATATTTAAGAAAAAGTTTGGATAAATGCCTCAGACATTATACTAATTGGTCTGTAACAATAATATAATATCAAAGCTAATACTGCTTTAAAATCGAGTGTAGATGATGATAGATATCTTTTAAAAATGAAGAATCTGTGCATAATGATAAGATCAGTGAAACAGACATATTCGGCTCTGACAGATGATGATCAAGTCCTGTTGGATGGTACTGGAAATGAGAGTGAAGACATTGACAGTATCTAAAAAGAACTAAGCTGGTATATTCCAAGGTTTTGGGATCTTATGCTGTAATCTTAACCTTCAGCTATTAAAAGTAATTTGTCATTGTGTATATCACTTGTTAAAAGCAAATTGGCATATTTTTTAAGTATCATATTTCTTTGAAAACTGAAGTTGTTGAACTATCTTAAGTGACATGTTACCATTTTGTTCTTATAGATATAATTGAATTTATGGGTAAAACATAGTACATACTGTTAAAAGAAGCATGTCTTTCCATTTGTGATACTTGAGTTCTAGAAAATGAGCATTTTGTGTTAGTATTTTTGCATTATAATCATCAGAGGTTGTAGGAAGCCATAGTTCCAATACTTCTGTTTAATGTCTGTGTTATAATTATCTAATATTCTTTTGAGACTTCTATAATCATAAAAATAACAAAAATCTACATTGTGAATTAGAGGTATTTTTAAAAGCCAGCCGTAAGGAAAGGATATTCTGGTTCAGACACTGCAATTTTTTTCTGTTTTGTAGCTAAAATATGGAGTGTCTTCAACAAAGATGCTTATCATGTAGATCTGGCATGAACCAATATTAGTGACCATAGCTTTTGTGGTTCCTAAGTTCTTGGAGGGCCTCCCTGGCCAAAAAGCCATATCTATCACAAAGATATTCAAGCAAACTGAGGCCCAGGGAATGCCTTCTACTCTCACATGATGCTTGTGTTCACATCCTCCAAGTGCTGTTTTTACTGTTCTTATAAATGTTTCTACAAATCAATATCACAACTAAAAGTAAGCACGATATAATTACTAATTTTCAAAACTTGTTATTATTTTTAATTACGTATGGTGTGGGATGTGGAGGGCATTATTGAGCATGAGTGTGGGTGCCTGCAGAAGCAAGAGGGGTCATGTCCTCATGGCTCTGGAATCACAAGTGATTGTGAGCTGCTTAATATAAGTACTCAGAGTAGAACTTGGGTTCAGGAAGATTAGTACAGGCTCTTAAGTCCTGAGTCATCTCTCCTACTCAATGATGAAAATGTTTTATAGACATTATTTTGGAAGGCCTACTGATAATTTACACCAAGAAAGTGCCAACTGACTTTGTTAGTCTAAAGAGAAAGTCAATAATAAATCCCATCACATTTATCTCATTTTTATGCAAAAAACAAAGCTCGGTATAGTACCATAGGTGGAAGATACTTCTCCATCTAGGCCCCTAAAGGTCAGTCATTTTACATGAGCCATCCTGCCTTTGCATTCAAGGATGCTGCTGCCATCATAGGTCATCAGTATCTTTTCACTTTGACGGTGAAGATTGTTTGTCATACATACCACTAGAGCCAGTCCTCTGGTCTGACAAACTTCAGTTCAGCACCAAAACCTTTCCCTTGACATAGGCAACATCTTGCTTTTGATAAAATCTATTTGAAAAAAAAAAATCTCCATGTTTTATACACAAGGTGGTTAAATGTTGTATATTTAATAAAAAAAAAATAGTCTGGAATATCAGAGAACAGAATCACTCCCAGCCAAGCCATGAAGGTCAGGAATGGTGACCCATACCTTTAATCCCATCACTTTGGAGACATTGATTCCTCTGGATCTCTGTGAGTTCAAGGCCTAAAAGTCAGGCAGTGGTAGCACATACCTTAGCTCTAGGAGAGTTGAACCAGGAAGAAAAATAGCTGGGCAGTAAAATATAAGGTAGCAAAAGACAGAAGTTCAGCATTCTATCTGAGAGAGCAGATAGTCTGAGTACCCACAAAGATAGGACTCACCCTGTTTGGCCTGAGGATTTCGCTGGATGAGAATTGGCTGTGGTTTGTTCCCTATCTCTCTGATATTCCAGCTTTACCCAAATATCTGGCTCAAGGTTTTTATTATAATATCAAATAGAATTTGCAATGGGCAATAATACAACATATGCTACAGAAATAGCTCCCTTTCTCCAAGAAAAGTTTCACATTTTCACTTGCATTGTTTTAGCATTTATGCTTTCTGTGGACTATTGCATGGGCTTTAGGACCTTCAAAAGTCCAATGCCACAACATTTTTCTTCTGTTAAACTTCTTTCTTTAGGAGCTACAGATTGTCACAAATATTGCTAAATTTGCCTTTGAATAATCCAAAGAGTTCCTTTCATCTAATTTCCTCCTACATGGCCCATGAGTTTATTTATTTATTTTAAATTTTTGCATCTCATAAATCTAATTTAAGAGTTATTTTAAGTTATTCAGATCTTCTAGATTATCTTCTAATTCATAAATATCACATGACACAGGGCTCATCAAAAACATTAATGCTTTATACCAGTCCAATAATCTTTACTGAATCAACCACATTCATTATTTTTAATTTCAAATACTCTCATTATATATAGCTATAGATAAGCATTTTGCCCACAGGTATGTGAGTGCACCATGTGCATACAATCACCTTGAAGACCAGAGAAGGATGTTGTATCCTCTGAAACTAGAATTACAGATGGTTGGAAGGCAATATGTTAGTGCTGGGAATGGAACCCTGCTCCTTAGAAGAAAAGGAAATATTCTTAATCACTGAGTACCTTTCTAGCCCTGTCAACCTCATTCTTAACTTTCCTATAAACACATGCCAGTAGGAATATTTAAATATTTCCATCCCATGAATGTCACAATCTGTAGGACAAAAAAGGAGAGAAATAGAAACAGATCCCAGATCTGAACTGATACCGACCTGAATGTCCCCTTCATAAGGACTATCTGACCCAATGGAATGAGTTATCAAACACACAAAACAGCTCCCTCAGTAATGGCTCTCTCTCCTTTTCTGCCCTCCAGGTTGTGGCATTCAAGGGGAATTCAGCTGGCAATAATCAAATCTCCCTAATGGCTTGTGTTATCCAGTTTCTAAAGGCCTGATTTCTTTCACATGTCTTACGTTATGCAGCCTTTGTCTGTAGGAGGAAAGGGTAGTCATACTAATGAATGTGTCTGCTTTCAGGGTCCTCAGATTGATCCCATTTATACCAATGTTTCACAGAAGCCAGACTGTGGGGAGCTATTTCACTCCTTGAGATGTTTTAGTTTCCTTTTGTTTTGTTTTTAATTTTTGGAAGCAAATAGATAGTTTAATTTTTTTGAGATAATTACCACATGTCTTCTTTCTCTTTCCTCCCTCAACACCCTCTTACATACTCCTCCCACTCTCCTTCAAACCCATGGCCTCTTTTTTACTAGCTGTCATTCCATGCATATATGTATGTGTATGCTCATACAGTTATCCCTCAGAGGTAGAAGGTAATTCCCTATTGCTGGAGAAACCACAAACTCTAGAAATAGGATGCAGACTCAAGCTGAGCTAGCCAGAAGCCCCCTTCTTGAGGACTAGCTTTCATGGTGACAGAAGGCACTGTGCAAGCTTCAAATGAAAGAAATGAGCAACAGTCCTATTGAGCTATGATGCCTACAAGCCACATCAGTGCCTATCATGGCTCAATAACCCAAAGGGTGCAGTAGTGGCACACGTACCCTGACAGTAACCAATTCTTCTGTAATTGGACTTAAGATCCACTCAACAAGAGGAAACTATGTCTGGTCCTGAAAATCTAGTTAAATGTTCAGTGCTGGTAAAGTCACTGTGATTTGAGGAGAATCTGAAATCTCTAATTTACTAAACAGCATGTCCTGTTTTAAGAAAACAACAAATCCTTCTCTACTTCAAGTTCAGGTGTTGAGTAGTACCTGATTGTCATAGTCCCTTCTACAATGCTATTATAAAGCCTCCCAATCCCTAAATCATGGATTGGTCCAAGAGGTATCTGCTATTACTTTTATCTCTTTTATTCATGTCCTCTCCTCCTCCTCTTCCTCTCTGTCTCTGTCTCTCTCTTTCTCTCTCTTCGTCCCCCCCTCCCCCCGCAGCTGGCTTTTGAGTTAAAAGCCAAAGAAGGTTCTTATCACCCAAAACAAAGACCACAGTACCACTGCAGCAAAAGGCCACACTACCACCACAACAGCCTTCTTAAATATATATTCTTCATGAAATAATTCTAAATGTTAAAACACATTACTTAATTCATCAGCCATTTGCGAGGCAGTCTTGTACTCCTAAGGCCAACTCCTATCATCAAGGAGCATGCCACCCTCAAACATGAAGACTCTAAGGCATGTTCAACTCTAACCCATGGCCCATAGGTTATATATGGTCAAGAATGTCTATTAATGTAGCCTACACAAAATTATAAATTATGTAAAACATTATCAGATTTTTTGTGTTTTTTTATTTTGTAGATGATTATGTGGCTCTCAAACATGAATTTTATAAGTTACATCAGCTTACATTGCCCAAAAATTGAACATGTAAAAAAAGAAGGTGCTACACTGGGATTACTCCCAAGGATGCTTCACTCTCAGACATCATTTGCATGTTTTTCAGATTACATGCAACTACCACTACAGCAAAGAAGCACAGCATATCAGGATTGCCATGTGAACACTCTACCCTAAGAAGGATGAGTCCTCATTGCATGGCTTAATTTTCATCACAGAACAATTTCAGTTCCCCAGATAATTTTTAGTATTGTGGCCCTTGTTCATGCATCAATAATATTGTATAATTTTTCCTGGGAAAAAATGAACAAACATCTATTTAAGGTAGGGCACCGAAGAAATTATTCCATCTAAGTCTTGATTGGTGAGACAATGAGTTTGTTGTGGTTTAGAGGTGCATGAATAATAGGATACTTACAGAAATGTAGGTGTCTCAAAGGCAACTGCATCACCAAAAAACCCCCAAGTCTGCATGGGTAACAGCTTACAAAAAGTGGTATATTGGAGCTGTCAGCCAAAGTTGCTTCAGTTAAAAAGTTTTTAATTCCCAGTAATTCTTATCTGCATTCCTAACCCTGTGAGGGATCTTCTGAATCCTGTAAGCTTCAGAACTTTCTGAGCCTTGTACATGGCATTACTTTCCTGTGTTGTGACTCTCCTTCCTTCATTGGGGGACATTTTTCAATCCAGAGAGAAAAAAAACTATACAACATAAATGACCCAAGATGAAAAGTCAATGTTTCATTTTATCAAGCATTAAGGATTCTCTGGATTTTTTTAAATGCAAACTTAATATCTCTATTATATTCATTCATACTACTTAAATAAGTTTATTTTAGTAATGAGTTTATAGATCTAAGAGTTTGAATTGCACTTCTGGCAAGAAAGTATGCAGTTGACTTAGCCAAGACTTCAATTTCCCTTCATTAACATGAAAATGTTGATTTACTTACAAATAATTTCTAATTTCATTTTAAGTCTAAGCTCTTAAGAATATAATGCTGTCCTGTAAATCAGGTTTGTTATTCATTTGTCTGGTCTAGAAAAATGAAAAATTCAAGATTCATTGTCAAGTTCATTGCTTCTAATTCAAGAGAAGTTAAGTGGTCCTTGTTTCTCTCTATCCTCAAAATAGGTTAGTCATAATATTCATAGGTTTAGAATTTTCAAGTCTTTGGATTCTTCTGAACTTTGTGAAAGTATTTATATATAAGAAAACAAAAATAATGAGTCTCTGGCATATTCTTATATATTGAATGAGTCTGCTTATGGGAATTAAATATAATCAATAGTTTTGGGTTTGTTTATTTGTTTACTATAGACTTAAAATTTTCCTAATGGCTAGGGTGGAATTCATGGACACCATTTGTCATTTGAAACTTTCTTACTGTGCTTCATTGTGTGATCTGACTATTAAAGGTATATCACATAGCTATTAGGTAGTTTTAGCTAGTTATCTAACAACTGGGCCCCAGTATATCTTGAACACCACATGAATTTTCTCATGTATAACATGTTCATTATTACCAATGGCAAGCCATATTATTCCTAATGATAGTGTATATTGAAATTCAGACAACTTCATAGACATCCAGGCACAGACACAAACACACATCTATACAAAAAGTCACAAAACATACACACAAACAGAAATATGTTATCTCTCCATTTCTCAAAACATTTGCTAAATATCATGCTTTGATGGATGGAAAGTTATTGTATCAATTCTATTTAGTATTATAATAAAACCTAGAGTCAGATATTGAGAAACAGCTAAAATATTACAGAGATAGGGAACAAACCACAGCCAATTCTCACCTTGCCAACTCTTCTGGCCAAACGGAGTGGGTCCTATCTTCATGAGTTCTCAGACTATCTGGGTACCAGGCAAAAGACCTTCTGCTTTCTCTTGCCTTATGTTTCTTTCCCTACCCAGCTATTTTAATTCCTTGTTTGACATTACTATTGCTAGGATTAAAGGTGGGTGCCATCACAGCCTTGCTCTGCTTGGCTTCGCACTCACAAAGATCCAGAGGCTTTCTGCCTCTCAAGTGCTAGGATTAAAGGTGTGAGTCACCACTCTCTTAGCTTTATGGTGTGGCTCTGTCCTCTGATGTTTCTGGCTATTTTCATTAAATATACTGGACAGAAAGTCTTGTGTATTATAAGACATCAGAGGTGGCAGATCCCAAAGCCTGTTGACTAAGATTTCATTACACACATCAGTCTATGAAGAGCCTGGATCTGTCATACAGTACCACAGAAGACATGACTTAAGAATTACTTTTCTGGTCAGTAGAATTTAAGAAAATTTACTACTAGTTGAATATTTTCCTTATTCTATTGGTTCATCTCCCTCACTGTTTCTACCTGCCAATTGTAATGCCCAATTTGTTTTTTTAGAGCTAGTCGTGCTTAAGTAGGATCTTTGAAACTGCCTCCATTCATGACGGAAAGGGATGAAGTCTTGTGTTCTTTTATGTGCTCCTTTCCTTGTGTGCCACAAAAGACAGCACTATTACTTTGCCAAAATAAAATCTTGGAGTCTTACAGAAGAATGTAATTTTAAATATCACTCTTTTTTTATAGAGGAACTTAATCTCTCCTAGATTCATTGGCCCTTAATGGTCACGGCATCATCACTCTAACACTCTTTTATTTTAGAACATGAAGTTGTCCCCCACCTTGAGATATGGTAGCAAATGCTGAGTACCATGCTAGAGACATTACAATATATCATATCAATTTCTTAATTACTACAGTAATATTATGTGGTATACATAACCACGTTTTACAACTTAAAAGTTACTGAGCTGACAATACAGAGGTATGGATTGGATCCTTGGTCTCTGTACTACCTTGCTAGTGATGGGCCCTTGCCAAATCTGTCTCCTTAGAATCATTGATTAAAATGCAAATACACCTGTGAATTAAAGTCTTAGAAGCTAAGATCTTAGCTGCTAATCCTGCTTTAGGGAGGATTAGTCCACAACTCAGTAAGAGTAAGAATTGAATTCTGAAGTTGTGCTGGAGGGCTGGTTTTGATGATGAAATGACAAAGTATAAAATACCTATTTCATAGCTTTGCCTTGAGCTACTACTGTTCCATTTACCCATAAACTATATGGATGTCTGGTAAAAACAGATGGAAGACCCGTTACCAGATAAGGAAGGGGGTCTGTGGTTCCCAGAGAAAATAAGCCTGCCCCTAATCCTTCCCCTCCTATGAGAGTCCTATCTAGGCTCATGATTGCCTGGAAATTCAAAGTTCATTTTCTGGTGTTCAGAATAAGGCTCCTTGAGGCAGCTACATCAGTCTGTGGCTTCTAAGACTATGAGATATTTGTGCCTAATCTATAATTAACTTGGAAGAGCATAGTATTAATTATTTTCCTCAACTGTTAACCAGTGGGGTGTTTTCCTCCCTCATTTCTCTCCTCACACACTAACCTGTCAGGTTCTAGTAATTGTTGCATGAACAGGTTTGGCTAAGTCTCCAAGGAGTGCCAATTCTCTTGTTCCATTAGTGAGAACACATATAGATCATTTTCAGCACTAATCTAGGGCTAAAATCAATTATGTCTCTTGTATTTAAAAATTAAATTGATTCACCATGGGAGCAGAATGAAGGCAAAATACATTCCTCCTATTATGTGTAATTACAATTGTAAAACATTTGCCTTTGGAATGTGATTTCTGCCTGCAGAGGCTGAAGTGGGTAAGTTTAAAGTGTTTAGTGGAAATGCTGGGATTTCTCTCAGATCTTTCCTAGGGCCTTTGTTTTCCACACCTCCCAGACCTCTTTCTTTCTTCTTATTATAATGCTGTTATTAAACTGTGAGGTCCTTTAAGGATTCTCAACTTTCAAAGACTCTCAAAGGCAGTTTAAAAAACAGGAACAAAATTTAGACCAGGAAGAGAGAGACAGACAGAAAGACAGAGACAGGGACAGAGAAATAGAAACAGAGACGGACATGGAGAACTAATTATAGATGTAAGCTATATGATGGAAATTTCAATCTTAATTCTATTGGTGTTGTGTTCATAGCGTGGCCAGGACTGGGTTATATACTATAAAAACCTATACATATAATGAAGGTCTAACATTTTAACAATTGACTCCATCCTTGTTAAAATATAATAAACATTTCTTTTGAAAATAAAAATATTGTGTGGTTTTGAGAGGGCGGTGTATTGTGGTATCACAGAATCCACTGGGTCTTTACTACTGTGTTTTCAGACTTCCTAATTCTTATAACCCAGTAAAATTACATTGGGAGCACTTGGTTTACACATAGTGATCAACATTCAAATATACAATTGCTAGACTAAAATGTAGTCAACCAAACCTATGTACTTAGCTAAATAATGATGCTTAAAAACCAAAGCTATGCTAAGTATTTTAGGGTGTTTATACAGTAAAATAATGTACCCATTGTTTATCTAGCATTCACATTTTTTTGGAAGCTCTGTATTTTTGTTTGCTAAGTCAAGCAAACTTATTTACAAAAGGAACCATTTGTTATTGGAATGCAAGATGTTTCTAGCAACTAAATGATAGAATGACATCTTGACTTCATATTAATTTCAATGAGTTTTCAAGACAAATTATCCATTGACCAAGGAAGAGAAAAAACAAAGTTAATTTGTAAATATCACCTTGACTCTTATGGAAAGGCACTGTTATAAGTTCTCTCAAAGGTTACTTAATAAAATATAGAATAAATCATTTTGGGCTAAAAATAAAATATTCTGACACCTCCTGATAATGAATCCTATTTTGCAATAAATTGGATCAGCTGCATGTTTATTGATCTTGCAAAAATATCCACAAATCAATTATTTGTAAAACTGTCATTCTTAGGAAGACATACTATCATTATAGAAATACTAGTGGTAAAATTGAGTAACAGTTACACTACAGAAAATAGTAGTTATTATGGTTAACAGTATAAAATAGTAAGTGCCATTTGTTCTACTACCATGAGTGAAATAACTTCTCCACCTACTTTGATTCATATTGAGTAGAAATCACCCAATCTCTGGAGTTCAGGACCTGTTCATTTCAAGCACTCTGGGACATTCCATGTCTCTTATGGCAGTCAGTATGTAACAGGCCTCCTTTGGTCATCAAGATGGTCAATGAATGTCAACAATACATAATGATCTCTAGAAATTTCACATATGGTGTTTGATGAACTCTCTTCTCAGTCATTATAAATTATTAAAAAAAAAGTGGATTTATTTCTTCAGCCACCCTCTTTGTGACCATATGTACATTACATCTAGGGTGAAGCTAACATTGAGATGATGGCATAGATACTACCAAAATTTCAGAGAAAAGGAACCAAAACCCTGATGCAACTTAGTTAGAACCTAAAAATTCTTGTACTTTCTACCAATATGAGCACACATATAGCATATACATACATACATACATATATAACCTTTATTTAATTCCTTTGATGTAGTTTATTATTGCCATCCATGACAGACAAAAACAACAAAATAAGCCACTTTATTTTTTATAATTAGCTTTAATAATGTTGCTCCCTGCTTGATAAGACACAGCAATCAATCATATATATTCACATATTATTGTTAGATTTATATAATTTGGAGATTGAATAATTTTTCTAGCAAGTGCAGTTCAATTTTACTCAGGATATTGGAATTTCTCTTTGTTTAGGATGTCTAGTTGTTATTCTCTCTTTTTTTAATTCTTTGACAACGTGATATGTGCAGACAGTTAATCCATTGTACCCCATGTTACCTTTTCTCATTCTTTACCCACTGAAACTCTTCTTCCCATGTACTGATTTCATGTCCTTTGGGATGTGCAGATGACTTATTCATTTAATTATGACATCTTACAAGAGCATGAGTAGTGGGTTTTTGCTGAGTCTTGAGCAACTTAATAATGGTAGCATCATTAAAGAGAACAATACCCGTCCTTCAGCAATGATTAACGGTCCATAGTTCTCAGAGAGGGGTGAGGCTCATGAGCCCCTTATACATGCATGATGAAATGGATTTGTGTCCATTTTAGGAGGGTAAATTTTGCAGGTAGCTCTTCTTCATTTTCTGGCTCTTACAGTATTTCTGTAGCCTTTTTCACAATATTCCCTCTATTGTCTGTTAAGAGATGAGCACTCAATATACCTTATTCTTAGCATGTCAAGTTTTGAGTCTCTGCATTAACTGCCCCACCCCACTTAGAAAACAAGCTTCCCCCATCAAGACTGAGAGTAGCACTGATCTGCGGCTGCAAATAAGACAGTTAATACTGTGTTCACACACTACTGCAACAGTAGTATCTTTAGCCCTAGGACCCATCAACTCCCTAGCCTAGAACTCTTGACCGAGTTTATTTATACCAGGTTCCTTTTTGTAGAGTGGAGCAAAAATCCAGTCAGAAAGCAGCTAGTTACTCCCATAACAGAAATGCTTATAGTGTGCTAGTGAGCAAATCTCACCTGCAGTTGTTATTGTAGTTCAGAGTTCACAGCTGTATAAATACTGTGGATGACTTTTCTCTCAGTGGTCTGTAGAACACTTTCCAAGACTGTGTTCTACAGACCACTGAGAGAAGTTGGCCAGCAGTGAAGAAGCTCACACACTTGAATTTTCTGTGTACTTCAACCTCATATTGTGATGTGTCAGCAGCAGGGTTCTACAATTCATCTTGTTCTGGTGGGCAACTACAACCAATAACAACCACCTATTTTGTTTGAGGCGGGGCTCTAGGGTCTCTCAGATCAATAGCTCATGGGGGGATCCCACACCTGGTGCTGGGATTTTTGTTAAATGAATTTGGGGCTCTAGATACATACAGAGATTTTATAATCAAACTTTTTTATTTTATTGTAGATTTTAATAGACTTAGAACATTTATTTCCACATAGCCATTTCATAATCTATAGTTCTGGTTAATTTCTTCCTCTCTTCTTTCATATAATATGTGTTCTATTATCCATCCACCACCACTCTCAAAGACTTTCTTTTTCCCTTTCTCCAGGATCCTATTTTTGCTTTCTGACCTCTACAAATGTTCAAAATTAAATATAAAATCCTAAAATTTAAAGCTAAGATCTTTATATGGGAGAGGATGCACAGTGCTTATCTTTCTGAAGCTGAGATATATCAGTCAGTATATTTTCTAGTTCCACTCATTTTTTTTGTAAATTCTATAACTTTATAGCTGAATAAAATTCCATTGTATGTGTGTGTCATATTTGTAGGATATTTGTTATATTATGTTTTCCATGTATAACGTCAATGATTTGATTAGTGGTGGCATTGCTGAAACCACTTAAAGCACAAAGCAACTTTCTTTCTCCCATTCTTTCCTTCCTTCTTCCCTCCCTCTCTGCCTCCCTCTCTTCCTTCCTTACTTCTTTTCTTCCTTCATTCCTTTAGTGGATTGGGGACTACTGAGTCTCTCAGTCCTCTGAGCACGAGTGAGACCTTGTAGAATAAAAACACGTAAAAGGAAAGGAAAATGACTGATGTCATTCAGCAGTCCTCTGTGAGGTTTTGAGATGTCTAGGATAAGTCCTATTTTTGTCCCTAATATGTGCCTTTCTTACATGGATGTCTTACATTTTCCCAAATGATCAAGGACTTTCTGTTAGTGCACTTTCCTGTCAAGAAGAAAGTCTTAGATTAAACTCATTAACTCCAAAGTATTAGCAACTTAATTAAAATGCAAATCCTCTCCAAAAAAGATTTGCATTTCAATGAAAAAGAATGGAGAGGATAATTCTTGATTCAGAAGCAGAAGGAAGGACTTTATTTCAAGCCTTGGAAATACTATTTAAGGGCAAGGATGTTTTAATATCCACGTTACAAACCACACTATCAGGAACTGACTTTGAAACTCTTCATTAGTGGTGAGACTGCAGACTGGAAGCCAGTGTTGGAACAAGTGGCTGATTAGAGCTTGAGGAATAAAGAGAACTGGGAGATTTTATCACTCCACCTGCAACTTGTCCAGTCCCAGGATAGACTGGATCAACATACCAACAATCTTGTAATGGCAGACACACAGACTTTCTCTATAATCAGACTCACTGCTGGGACTGTAACCAATGCTGTAACCACCACAGTAGCAGAATTTTACCCTAGACAAACTGGGCTTAGACTTTTATTCTGAAATCTACACAAGTGCTGATAAGGGGTTCACAGGAAATGTTCCCAACCACTACTGTCAGGGCCACAATCCATGCCAACCAGGAAAGACAAGCTATAAGAGCCGAGCACAAGTCTATACAACCCTTTGGGTACCACGCAGCCACCATCATTCCTGACATGAGGAACACAGAAACCTTGACTAGGTGTTGTTTGCCTCTGGTATCCCCAACTCATATAACATAGCCAAGGAACATCATTAAAAAAAAATGGAAGTTGAGAAACCACAAGAGAAAACAGGATTGATAAAAATTAGCAATGAGTAAAGTCTGGAAGATGACCCAAGAGACAAAGCAGGATCTACTATGGTGACAAAATCAATACTCATTCCAATGACTTCATTTCTTCTATGCCCAGTCCCTTCCATTCCCCACTACACTTTTCCTTATCTGCCAGTGACTCCAGAGTCTTAGGCCCACAGATTTCTCCTTCTCCTCCAGTTATTGCCAACATGAAAAACACTACAGGGAAACACTGTAGTGGGCCAATTGTTCTCTCTGTGTATCTTTGTCTCTGTCTCTGTCTCTCTCTTTCTTACTCCCACACCTTCCTTTATACCTCTTTTCTTTTTCTAGTAACTATTTCCCTCACTACTATATCTCCCAAAACACAAAGGCTGACCCATTTTATGATGTCTGATTGCATAGTTTTCCTTCCTGTTTTAGTCTACCATTAACCGAAACCTCCCACACATCCACCTTACTTCCCTCTTTACCTTAAATATTCCTACGCCTGCATGAGATCCTGTCCTCTATTTCCCCTCTAACAACATAGCTCTTATCACTAGTTCATCATGACCTCTTAACTCTTCCTTTCCACTTGCACTAACATAATAGTATATTCAGTGACATGGATTCTTCTACTCTGTACACTGAAAATAACATATCAAGTGTCTGATTTATAATCATATGATAACTTTATCAGAGTGGGTTAAGTATTGGATAATGGTTCTTGCTACAGACAGTATTAAACCAGAAGTAGCAGGTGTCAGATGGATCAGGTTATCTGAAACACTAGTCTGGCAATTGGAAGCATCACCAGACCTGTACTGCAGGTTAATCTTCCCTGAACACTGCAAATACATTCATTGAAAGATGAGAAGCAAACTGAATTAGGAGAAAAAACAAATAGAACAAATCTTAACTGGCCATCTCACTCCAGCTGGTTCTGACCCAGTAAACCACAGGGAACATGAAAAGTAAGACAACTTGTCACTACCCCAAAATGCAAAAAAAGTATTGCACCAATGACGCCAATCAAAATAACTTACATGAAATTCCAGACACAAGTTTCAAAATAATGACCATAAATGTGGTAACGATGATATGAAGAAGACTCTAAGACTTTCCAAGAGAGAAAAAAATAGCTACGTGAATCAAAAAGAAAGTTAATCTGTAAAATTAAAATAGAATTTAATAGATAGAAATACTAAAGAAAACTCAAACCAAAATAAGATATTCAGTGAAAAGCCTCAAAAATAGAATGATTCATGTGGAAGAAAGAATTACATATGAAGACAAAATAAAATAATTAGATAATTCATTAAAAGTCACTAATTTTCTAAGTGTCTGAACAAAACATAAAAAAAAACCTTCTATGACTCCATGAAAAGGGAAAAAAAACTATATATACTGTAGACAAACATGAAGAAGAATCACATACGAAATTTTTAGAAAATATTTTCATTCAAACTATGGAAGAAAACTTCTAAAAATCTAGATAAAGAAGAGCCTATCAATGAAACAGAAGCACACCAGACAGGGCCAGAAAAAGAGCTCTTGATGTTATATTATAGTAATGGCACCCAATAAACATAGCAAAGAAAATATATTGAAACCTGCAAAAGAAATGGCCAAGTTATAAATGAAAGCAGTCCCAAAGGAGCGGATGCTATTTTTTAACCCAAACCAAGAATATGAAAGAGGTGGGCTGATGAGTCTCAAAATCAGAAATAGAAAACCTGAAAAAATGACCGAGAACTACAGATACAAGCATAACCAACAGAATCTAAGAGATGAAAGATAGAATTTCTGGAGTGAAAGACTCAGTAGCAGAAATAGATACATCAGTCAAAGAAAATACTAAAACCAAAAAAAGCCATAGTACAAAATGTTCAGGAAATGTGGGACACCATGAAAAGACCTAACCTGAGAATAATAGGAATAGAAGAGGAAAAAGAATACCAGCTCAAAAGCACAGATAATGTATTCAATAAAATAATAGAAGAAAACTTGCCTAACTTAAAGGAGGAAATGCCTATAAAGATACAAGAAGTTTGCAGAACACCAAATAGATATGAAACCCCCCCAAAAAAGTCCACTCGCTACATAATAATCAAACTACAAAACATACAGAACAAAGAAAAAATTTTAATAGCTGCAACTGAAAAGGGCCAACTTACCTATAAAGGCCGATCCATTAGAATAGCTCCTGACTATTCAATAGAAACGATGAAAACAAGAAGGGCTTGGTCAGAAGTTATATACATACTAAAAGAGCATGGCTGGCAACCTAGACTACCATACCCAGCAAAATTATCAGTCACCAAAGATGCAGTAAACAAGATATTTCATGACAAAGTCAGACTGAAACAATTCCTATCTACCAATCTGGCCCTCCAGAAAGCATTAGAGGGAAAACTCCAACCTAAGGATCCCAGATGCACCCATGAAACCACAAACAATCAATAATTCCACAGAAGAAAAGCCCAGAGAAAGGAAATACATACAAGCTACCACCAAAAATAACAGTTAGTGGTCACTTATATCTCTTAATATCAATGGACTCAACTCACCTATAAAAAGACACACACTAACAAGATGGATACAAAAACAGAAGCCATCCTTCTGCTACATACAAGAAACACACCTCAACCACAAAGACAGATACAGGCCCAGAGTAAAGAAATGGGAAAAGATTTTACAATCAAATGGTCCTAAGAAACAAGCTGGGGTTGCCATCTAACAAAGTAGACTTTAAGCTAAAATCAATTAAAAGGGACAAAGATGGGCATTAAATATTCATCACAGGAAAAATTGGTCAAGAGGAGATTTCAATCCTGAATATAAGGGCACCTACCTATGTAAAAGAAACACTGCTAAAACTCAAATCCCACATCAATTCTCATACTCTAATAATGGGAGACTTCAATACCCCACTTTCACCCCTGGATAGGTCAAACAAACAGAGACTCAACAGAGAAATAAGGAGTCTAACAGAGGTTATGATGCAAATGGATTTCATAGATATCTACAGAAGCTTCCACCCAAATGCAAAGGAATATACATATTTCTCAGCATCTCATTGAACTTTCTCTACAATTGACCATGTAATTGGTCATAAAGCAAATATCAACAAATACAAAAAAATGAAAATAATCCCTTGTAACATACTGGACCACCAAGGCCTAAAGTTAGAGTTCAACAGCATCAAATATCAAAGAAAGCCTACTAACTCATGGAAACTAAACATCACTCAGCTGAACCATCTCTGGGTCAAGGAAGAAATTAAGAAAGAAATCAAAGTCTTCCTAGAATTTAATGAAAATGAATCCACAACATATTCAAACTTGTGGGACACAATGAAAGCAGTCTTAAGAGGAAAATTCATAGCACTAGATGCCTATATGAAAAACCTAGAGGAATCCTGCACCAGAGAACTAACAGCACAGCTGAAAGCCTTAGAACAATTAGGAGCAAACTCACCTAGAAGGAGTAGACAGTAGGAAATAATCAAACTTAGAGCTGAAATCAATACAATTGAAACAAAAAAGAACAATACAAAGAATCAATGAATCAAAGAGTTGGTTCTTTGAGAAAGTCAACAAGATAGATAAGCCCTTATCCAAACTAATCAAAAAGCAGAGAGAGCATGTCCAAATCAACAAAATCAGAAATGAAAAGGAGGAAATAACAACAGACCCCCAGGAAACCCAGAGAATTATCAGGTTATACTTTTAAAATCTATATTCCACAAAATGGAAAACCTAGAAGAAATGGACAGATTTTTTTTTGGACAGGTACCATTTACTAAAATTAAATGAAGATCAGATTAATTACCTAAACAGACCTATAACCCTAAAGGAAATTGAAGCTGTCATTAAAAGCCTCCCAAGTAAAAAAAAGCCCAGATCCTGATGGTTTCAGTGCAGAATTCTACCAGACATTCAAAGAAGAATTACTACCATTACTCCTCAAACTATTTCACACAGCAGAAACTGAAGGAATATTGCCAAATTCCTTTTATGAGGCCACAATTACCCTAATATCCAAGCCACTCAAAGACACAACAAAGAAGGAGAATTACAGGCCAATTTCCCTCATGAATATTGATGCGAAAATTCTAAACAAAATTTTGGCAAATCATATACAACAATGTATAAAAAATATCATCCACCATGATCAAGTAGGCTTCATCCTAGAAATGCAGGTATGGTTCAATATATGAAAAACCATAAATGTCATCCATCATATAAACAAACTTAAGGAAAAAACCCACATGATTATATCCTCAGACGCTGATAAAGCCTTTGACAAAATCAAACACTCCTTTATGATAAAAGCCCTGGAGAGATCAGGAATATAAGGAAAATATCCAAATATAATAAAAGTGATTTACAATAAGCCTACATCCATCATCAAACTTGATGGAGAAAAACTCAAAGCAATCCCACTAAAATCAGGAACTACACAAGGATGACCTCTCTCCCCTTATCTATTCAATATAGTTCTTAAAGTTTTAGCTAAAGCAATAAGAGAATGAAAGGAGATGAAGGGGATACAAACTGAAAAAGAAGTGAAACTATCTCTGTTTGCAGATGATATGATTGTATACATATGTGACCCACAAAATTCTACCAGGAAACTTCTACAGCTGATGAACACCTTCAGCAATATAGCAAGATACAAGATTAACTCAAGGAAATCAGTAGCCATCCTATACATTAAAGATAAAAGGGTTGAAAAAGAAATAAGGGAAACATCATTATTTGTAATAGCTGCAAATAGCATTAAATACCTTGGAGTAACTATAACCAAAGAAGTAACAGATAGATTTACAAAAACTTTAAATCAATGAAGAAAGATATTGAAGAGGATATCAGAAAATGGAAAGATCCCCCATGTTCCTGGATAGGTAGAATCAACATAGTAAAAATGGCAATTCTACCAAAAGCAATCTACAGATTCAATGCACTGCCCATCAAAATCCCAACACAATATTTTACAAACTTTGAAAAAACAATACCGAACTTCATTTGGAATAACAGGAAAGCCAAGATTGCCAAAACAATTTTGCTCAACAAAAGAACCTCAGGAGGCATCACCATCCCTGACTTCATGTGATACTATAGAGCTACAATAATAAAATCAGCCTGGTACTTGCATAAAAACAGACTTGTGGATCAATGGAATCACATTGTGGATCCAGGCATTAACCCAAAAATGTATGAACACCTGATCTTTGACAAAGAGGTCCAAAACATTCAATGGAAAAAAGATAGTATCTTTAACAAAGGGTATTGGCACAGCTGGATGGTAGTTTGTAGAAAAATGCAAATAGATCCAAGCCTATTACCCTGCACAAAACTCAAATCCAAGTGGATCAAAGACCTTAACATAAACCCAGCCACACTGAACTTGATAGAAAAGAAAGTGGGAAATACCCTCCAATGAATTGGCACAGGTGACCACTTCCTAAATATAACACCAGTGGCACAGACACTAAGACCAACAATCAATAAGTGGGATCTCCTGAAACTGAGAAGCTTCTGCAAAGCAAAGGACACAATCAATAGGACAAAACGACAACCTACAAAATGGGAAAAGATTTTTTTACCAGCCTTACAAGTGATAGAGGACTGATCTCCAAGATATATAGAGAACTCAATAAAATAGAGCCCAAATCCTTGAGTACCCCAATAAAAAATGGGGTGCAGAACTAAAAAGGGAATTCTCAGCAGAAGAATTATGAATGGCTTAAAGGCACTTGAAAAAGTTCTCAACTTCTTTAGCCATCAGAGAAATGGAAATCAAAAGAACTTTCAGATACCTTACAGATTGGCTAAAAGATACAGATGACAGCCTATGTGGAGAAATTGCAGAGCAAGGGGGACATTCCTCCATTGTTTGTGGGAGTATAAACTTGTTCAGCTACTCTTGAATGCAGTATGGTGATTTCTCAGAAAACTGGGAATCAGTCTCCTCAAGGATACAGCAATACCACTTCTGGGTGTATAACCTAAAGATGCACAGTCACACTCCAAAGGTATTAGCTCAACTATGATCATAGCAGCATTATTTGTAATAGCAAGAACCTGGAAACAACCTAGATGCCCCTCAACTGAAGAATGGATTAACAAACTGTGGTATATCTACACAATGGAGTACTACTCAGCAGTATGAAAAAATATCCTAAAATTTGCAGGCAAATGGATGGATTTGGAGAATATCCTCCTGAGCGAGGTATTACAAACCCAGAAAGATAACCAGGGGATGTACTCACTTATTAGTGGACTCTAAACAACAAAGCAAAATGCAAAGCAATTCCAAGCTGTAAATCGCAACCACTGAACAGCTTGGGATCTGAAAGACTTTGGACCGGCACCTTGGATCCCACTTCTAGTCTTGATGCTTGGGTGAGGAAAGTGGTTTTGCCAGGAATGGATGTTGAACTAAGCCATATTGGGATCTTGTAACCTCCTGCCCTTGCTGTGAAGGAGATATAGAGATGTGGAGAAGAGAGAGTGACTGGAAGGGATGGGAAGGGATAGGGAGCTTGAACAAGGATATACATGGATAGAAAATGTGACTTTATTCATAATAAAAAAAAAAATTCTGGTCAGAAAAGAAAAGGAAAGAAATTCCCAAACACTACAAAGTCAGCCAAATGGTAGGTAGCAATAAATACCTTTGAAGCATGATTTGTGTTTAGTAATCTCTATCCATCCATCTAAACACAGACAATTGGATTGTTAAACAGAGAGTTTCTTTTTGCTAACTCCAAAATTCTATTCTCCCTAAGAAAAATACAATCTCCCTAAGAAAAAAGAGAAAAATGTACTTCAAGAAATGGGGCGAGAAAACAAGTAGTTGCTCCTATATTAATATCTGATGTAATAAACTCAACAGAAATTATTTCCAGAGAAGATATTTACCAAGAAAACATTCCATCGGGAGGAAATTACAATTCTAAATATATATGTACCCAATATAGGCTCATCTAATTTCATGACGCAAACACTAACAGATTTTTAAATCACAGCTACATGCTAAAACAGGAATAGCGGGTGACTTCAATATTCTACTCTCACTATTAGATGGATCAACTGTGTGCCAATCAGTAAGATGCATTGACATTAAAGAGCATTGTGGGTGCAATCAACCTAAGACAAAAACATCTAAACAAGTAATAATTCATATTTTTAGCAACTAATGGAAACTTTTCTAAAGTGGATTTTTTATTAGACACAAAATAATTCTCAAAAAATTAAACTATAGTCCTATACACTACCTTACCAAATGGGATAAGGTTGAAATGAACAGCAGGACAAATACAGAAAATATTAAAAGAAACTACAAAAACTAAATTACACACTATTGAATAATAAATGTGCCACTGCAGAAACAAAGAAGGGAAAATAATTTTAAATCCTGGAGTAATATAAAAAATAAATGGATATTAAGACTGGGTAGGGCAAGAAAAAAATTACCAATCACCAAAGAAATAGCAAGAAATCATAAAGATTGGGTTGAAATAAATAAAATAAAAATAAAAGATCAATAAAACAAAGAATAGGTTCTTTGAAAAAACAAAAATATAGCAAACTCTTTGTCAAAGTAACCAAAAAAAAAAAAGAAAAGACCCAAATTAATAAAGTTAAAGATTAAAAAGACATTTGGAAAATTCAGATAACAATGAAGACATGAGTAAAATCTTCTAAACCCTTTAAAATTTGTTCAGCAATTTCCTAAACTGGTATCATGTACGTGTATTATTTCTTTAAACTACATATTGTATGGAGGTCTCCTATGATAACCCTGTGCATTACAGACCCTGCAGATTTTCATCTTGAGAAATAATATAATGCTGTATTGTTGGTGAATTTCACAAAAAAATATATATTACTTTAAATATCTTGATCAATCTCAGTACTATATGTGCACTTCCAACAAAATCTGCTCAAATTAATACAGGTCAAGCCAAAATATCTAGAGCTATGGCAAAAATGAAATCTAAAACTTAACAGTGCATAGCTGTGACTTCAGTTTCTCTACTCAGATGTCTATCTGTTTTATCCTGGCCAGACAGAGGTGATGTTCAATTACCAAGAACAATAAGAATTAGGGATTTAGTCATTTAATCCAATATAAAGTTAATTACACTACATTTGTGCCCTCCTTACATTCTCTGTTTCTCATGAGGCCTAAAGAGCCATATTATATATACTAGTCCACTTTACTTAAGAAATATCACCTTACAATATTTATGTAGGAAAAAAGTCTTGGCATCTGCAACTCATATTCCTAGTCATAATTTAAGTACTATTCACAATGGATTCACAAAACAAGGCTCTGTATTTTGGCCTGTAAGACTTTATGATTATAGCACTGGTCAAAACATGAGACATTATCAGCTTCAACTGTGTCTTCAAAATTACATCTTTGTGCTACTTTACCTAGACTTGCCATGATGGATTAAAGGATTTCTCCTCTCCCACTGCAAGATGATGCTTTAATGTTCCATACTTTCTTATACTGTTCAACTCTGCAAAACATGCATTATGATGGAATAAACAACTATTTCATGGCCACCTTCTTTGATTTTCTAAGCTGTGAGACAAAAACCCCCAAAGTCAAATTGATTGCAAGTGGCCATTGATGACTTCACTTTATTCTTTGACTTTTTAAGAAGCTACCTGTTAAACTAGCTCATTCAACTCTTAATACTGTTGAATTTTTGAGGAGTACCTTTGACATGGACTGAATTGACATTTTACAATTTCCAAAAGAGAACAAGAGAGTGACAGTTCTGTTCCTAAGGTGAGGAGTTGATTCTATTATAAGCACAAGAAAAAAAAATCTTCATAATGAAAACAGACTTTTCTTCTGCTATTAGCCACATGGAAGAGAGGGCATAAAGCTGAGTGAGTAGGAAAGGAAGGCAGGATCTGGGGGGAGTTTGAAGACAAAGGTAAATATGATTGAAATACGACTGTAAGAGATTATAAAATAATTAATATAAAAGAAAAGAGAGCAACTTAAATGACACACTAGGACAATGAAACAAAAATCTGCATTATTGCTAAAGTCAAACCCAGAGATCAAGATTAAGACTATTGTGGTTACATTGAGCTAGTCTGATAATGTCAAAAGCTGGGTGCCTAGCTAATAAAGCTTGCCTGAAGATCTGAGGACAGAGCCAGCCACAAAGTTAGCCATAGAGCAGGCAGTGATGTCACATGCCTTTAATCCTAGCACTCAAGAGGCAGAGGCAGAGATCTGTTTAGGTCACCTGCTGAATTCAAAGCCACAAGGGGCTACACGAGATTGATCCAGCCAGGAGGTTGAGGCACACCCTTTAATACCAGCACTTGGGATCCCATGCTTCTACTCCCAGTACTTAGGAAGCACACATGACTTTAATCCCAGCACTAGGAAGGTTAGGAACAAGAAGTGATATGGCTGCACAGAATGGGAGGAAACAAGTGTTAGGCCCTTGCATTTCAACCTGTACTTCTCTTCACTTTACCATTTAAATTGAGGATTCATGGAGACAGGATTATCCCTTTGGGTTGAGGAGTTGGCAAGGTGAGAAGTGGCTGTGGCTTGTTCCTCTGTCTCTCTCATCTTTTAACATTTTCCCCAATATCCAGCTCTAGGTTTTTATTATAAGATCAAAAAGCATTTGTGCAATAGGATCCCTGATCTCTATATAGGATATAAAAAGACTTAAAGGTCTGGGACACAGTTCATTCTCTAAAATGCTTGTTGTACAAGAAGAAGAATTTAAGTTTGATCCCTAATTGAGACATGAAGATGAAGTCTGGTGGTGTTATACCTGTAAAGCTCTACAGAGGTTGAGATGGGCAGTAGAATCTGTAGGGCTTGTTATCCAGGAAATCTAGCTAACTTGGCAACACACACACACACTCACACACACACACACACACACACACACACACACAGAGAAACAGAGAGACAGAGAGACAGAGAGAGAGAGAGAGAGAGTGATTCAGTCTTTAGTCCCTGTGGAAGCAGAATTACAGAAAGGGACATTTAACAAATAAGAGCTGGGATAGGAGAGTGTGAGCTAGTAATAAGACTATATATGAGTTTGGAGGTCACTACTTTGATCATTCTGTGTTATTGTACAAGAGACAAGTTGGACATCAGTAAGACATTGTCCATAGATAAGTCAATAGAAAACCAAACAAACTTGCATGAATAGTGTGAAATTAGAAAGAGAAAAATAAGAAAGCCTAAATTTACTGTCACCAAAGGGATTTTAGACATCTACTTTGCATATTATTTTCACCTATAGTGTTTTTAAATGCTGATTTGTCGGTCCCACCTCAATAAATTTTGATTTGTCTAGTGTATGGACAGAGAGGCATTGTTTATGAATAGCTTGCCATATGATTGCACTATACAATAAGGTTTAGCATTACCAGCTCTATAATTAAAGTTAGTCCTACTACATGAGCACAACACACTCTAAGGAAAAATACCATTGCTATGGATGGGGCTGTATGTTTCATATATAGAGATATTAGCAGGTTTTTCACTAAGTCAAATGGGCTTCAGGCTCTCAACTATTTTTAATTTAACAGATATATTTCAGTCAGGGTTCTGTAGATCAATATTCTATCTTGGTTCAACTAACTGGATAATGATTCAGTTGTTCAATTCATGAGGCAGACATATAAGCCATCAAAGAAGAGATGATATGCAAAATAATGAAAGAAAAATTATCAGGGCTTCATGTTGTAATTGATTGATATGACAAAATAATGAAGCCAGGTTAAAATATACGTACAACGTGTTACTGTATCTTGGAGATATTTCAACCTAAAAGTGTTCAGTGGTTTGAATGTCTCCATAATGAAAGATAATGAAGTGAAGACAGCATCCAGTGTAGCTCATTCATCTTGATATGTTTTGGGAAGATTAAGATAATCATAATAAAGACTTCACATTCTGTCATGGTTATAATACATGAATCTCACCATCACTTGATTCCTTTACAAAGAGCCATGGTTTTCAAAGAGTAATAGCTCTGCTTTGTTTTCTTCATCTTCCAACTACTCCTTCCTTTCCCCAATGCTCCATCCCCTTCTGTCTTCCCTACCCCATCCTCCCCACCCACACTCTATCCCTCCCTCACTCCCTCTGATGTACACATAGCTTCCATTACCTCTTTTGTGTGAGTATTTTTTGAGGGCAGGGTGTGACAATGCTCTACTTTCTTTGATCAGTTATTCACCTTATTTTTTGAGACAGTCCCTGAGTATGAAGCACACTGTGTTACCTAGACTGGCTCTCCAGCAAGTCGAGATCTACCTGTCTCTACCACCTATATGCACTCTACCTCACCTACCTTTTATGTGGATGTGGAAATCCAACTCATGTTCATGCTTGCACAGCAGAAACTTTACTCACTGAGACATATCCCCTGTCCTGCTGATGTTTTTTTAAAATTTGGTCTTGTGTTGATGCATTTCAGATTCAGTAACACATCACTAATTTAGGAGACACCATGACGGAGCTTGCTTGGAGTCCAGAGAATTAAATCCTATGACTAAAGTGACTTCATCTTATTCCATTAATCAATTAATGTATCTTCCTTATTAGTATACTTTCATAATTTGGCCAAACAAATTCTAGCACATTCACATCAACAACTTAATCACAGAGCTGCAGTCTCTAACTGTCCTGATTTATGACTCAGTTGGTCTCATCTCCTCCTGAGTTCCACTCCTTTGATCACTATATTGTTTTCTGAACTTGGAAATGTATAGACAATTTTTCTGCAATGTATTTTTAGAAGACTTTGCACAATCATTATGGCCATCAAAGAATAGGCTATGAATTGTACCTTGAAAAAGATTAGCATCATGATCTACAGTCTGACCTTTATATAATCCTAGCATCAACTTAACCATGATAGACCATTTCTGAGAAGTCCCAAGTCCTTAGCAAATATGGCCTGGAATTAAGCTCAGTAGCCATGGGTAGCCTCTACCCAGCAAATCTTGAGTTAGTCCCTTGCCTTCATATATAAACTTCTTTAATCTCAACTGCATAATCCAAGATTCTGAAATAAAGTTTCCTCTCCTTTTTATGCGCCCTGACAAGATGTAAATATGGCACAATGCTCCAGCCCCATGCATGACACAGAAGCTTGATAATTAGACTAGCACTTAGTAGGTCACCATTCCTAAGAATTAGGAGATCACTGGAAATAGTAAAAAATAGAAATATAGATTTTGCTCATCAAAAGTTATGAAGAAATTAAATATGGGCATTGTTAAGAATTAAACCCAGTGCCCAGCCCTTTAAACACAAAACCTCATGGCAGGCTATAAACTCAGTATTTCCTGGGTCACATAACCACTATCTCAGATGTGTAAAAAACAAAACAAAACAAAAATGACTCTGAAAATGGAGCCTATCCAACTAGTTGAGGTCCAATATGTTCACAAGTATGTTAGACACTCTCTGCCTTCCTTTTGTTTTCTTCTTTCCATTTACTCAAAGAACTCAAATATTTACATACCTGATGATTTATTCCTGTTTGTTCTGTATTTTATTGAGTTATGCTGCATTGTAATATGCAGTGGGTTCTGGGAATATCTTACTATTAGGTTTTATATATATATATATATATATATATATATATATATATATATATAACTGTTCTTTTTATTATTGCTCTGTTGCCTCATTGCTATTCTGCTTTTATGTTGGGTTTGGGAAAAGTAACTTAATGCTTATTTTATTTTTTCCATCTCTTTTACCTGTACTCATTCGTGTTCATTCATCAAAGTGATCCTGGTGTGGCCATTATGAGACAGCTCTCTATTAATAGTTTCTTTCCAAAAGAGATATATATTGAATGCCTACTACGGTGATGGATCTAATAATATCTGAGATTTCTTTCTATGTCTCTCAAAAGTATATATGTGTCTATATCTTCAAATAATTTGAGACAATTGGATATCTTAAATTTAAATTGTCACCCAGTTCCACCAATGTTCTCTGTTTATATACGTAAAGCTTGACTATATAATATAAATGACAAGTTTACTTCCTTTATTTTCAAAACTGGTTATTTCAGTAGCAGCCAAAGGATTTCAAAGTATTTGAATTTGGAAAATGCATCAAGAGAAATAGGACTTATTCTAGTAGCTTTGAAATTTTGTACCACTAATTTACCTACAAACTTCTAAAATAAAAATCTCAGGCTTTCATAAAAACCTTATTCAACAATTTAATGATGTTCTAGATTCAATGGAATCTGCTGTAATAACATCTTTTTGTCATTAGTTGGTTAGTTTGGGTCTTTTCCTTCTTTTGGTCTCTTTGACAAAGGATTTACCCATCCTATTAAATTTTTAAAACAGCCATGTCTTTAGTGAATTTTGTATATGGTTCATTATTTTATAAATTTCTTCCCTAACTATTATTTCATGACATCTAGTTGGTTTAGAATTAGTTTTGTGTTGTTGTCTTGTTGTTTGTGGGTTTTGTTGTTGTTTTTGTTTTTAGAGTCTTGAAAATTGTTTATTTAAAATCAGTCTAGATTTAGGTATAAAATTCTCTGTTAGGATTGCATTAGCTGTATCTCAGAGGTTGTAGAAGATTGCATTCTGATTTTTATTTGCCTCTAGTAAAATTTTTTAATTTCCTCTCTGACTTCTTCAAAGGCTCACTGTTTAGTCAAAAGTATATTGTTTCAACTTCAATTATTTTGTTTCTGTAGTTTCTTTTCTTGTAGTTGATTTTTTTTACTTTTATTCCATTGTCATCTGATAAGATGTAAGGATTCCTCTCTTTCTCTCTCTCTCTCTCTCTCTCTCTCTCTCTCTCTCTCTCTCTCTCTCTCTCCCTCCCTCATTGGCTAAGGCTCAATTTGTTGTTAGTATCAGATGTTATCAGTAATAGAGTTTCATTTGCCACTGGGAAGAAGGTATATTATTTTTTATCTGTTGTGTAAACCCTGAATGTTCTGTATATATCTGTTAAATCCAGTTTATCAATGGTGTTCTTTACCTCTGATGGATCTTTGCTTATGTTTAGTTTGGAAAACTTACTAAATATGAGAGTAGATGATTGACATCACATGCTAATTTTTTATGTCAGCATCTATGTGGCCTTTTATGAACTTTAATGTTTATTTTGCAAAATTAGTGGCCCCAATGTTTTGCATATAAATACATTCAGTTACTATGTCTCCTTGATAGATTACTTCCTTTATTAATATGTAGTGCCCTACTTTGTGTTTTCTAGTTAGTTTTGATTTGAAGTCTACTTAGCTACATTCATTTGTTTATAGCTTCCATGAGTTAAATAGATTGCTTTCCATCCTTTTATAGTCAGTTTTCCTTTGCCTATGCTAAGTGTGTTTCTTAGAGATGGCATATAGTTGCTTTTCATTTTTTTAAGGCCAGGATGTTAGTTTGCATCTTTTTAGTGGTGATTTAATACCATTTACATTTTATTATTAAAAAAAGTTCTAGTTTCCTATCTGTTGCTGTGATGATATTTTCTGATCAAAGACAGATTAAGAAAAGATAGGGTCATTTTACATCCATCACTGATAAAGTCAGAGTAGGAATCATGGAAACTTTAAACAGAAACCATGGATGGAGGAATGCTGCTTTCTAGATTGTTCAAAGACTCATGCTTGGCTAGCTTTCTTAAATGTCCCAGGACTACCTTATTTGGAAATGTTGCCATCATAATGAGATGGACTCACTATATTAATAATTATGACATTTTTCCATACATGTACCCACAAGCAATTTGATCTGGATAAATGTCAATATCCTTCTCATGTGATTGCAGGCTCTTTTAAGTTGCCAGTTAAAAATATCTAAGATTAATGCTATTTTCCTTTGCTGGATTAGTTGGTATTTCTTTTCCTTCTTACTTGAGTTTTGTGGGTTTGCTGGTTTGCTCTACTGCACAGTTGTTTCCCAGCTTTCCGACTCTATTTGATTTGTTCCTTTTAAGGAGTGTGTCCATCAATGACTCTCATACAGGGGACAATCTTTCTTCTTCATTCCTAAATAGTATTCCTTTAAGAATTTTACAATGCTGGCTTGAACATCACAAACTGCCTCAGATTATGTATGACGGTAAAAACCCGCCGCCAAGAAGTATGTTTTAAATAAGGTTTATTTTGTTAGAATCACTTACAAAAGGAAGTTTTAGCAACGCGCCAAGCCACCGTACTGACCCGTACCGACCCACAGCCTCCTCGCCTCGCCAGAGAGACCAGAAACCCCGCCTCTCTCTCCGTGCTCCGCTTCCATCTCCGCAGTTGCGGTCTCAGAGACCATACCCCTCCCATCCCTGCGCTTCGCTGTAACCCCCACACCTGTACAATCCATGATTTCCCGCTACAATTATGTTTATCTTGAAATCCACTTATTTATGCATCAATTTTAAAAGATAATATGATTTGACATAGCATTCCTGGTTCACAGTTCTTAACTTTTAGAGATTGCAATAAGTGACCTCATTCTTTCTTGACTTTTATAGTTTCTAATAAAAAGTCTCAGAGAGTTGTCATTATACACTTGCCTTTGCATGTGTATTTACATTTTTCTTGTAACAATTTTAGAAATGTATTTTCTCATACTAATTTTAAAATTTTATTGTACATTTTACACTTATACTATGACTCATCATAGAAAGGTTGTTTGGGTTTTTTTTTTCCCCCAGTCATGTCCACCTGGTGTTCTAAATGCCTCATGAGTTTGGACATCCATTTTGTCCTCTCAGTATGGAAAGTTTTTTATGAAACTGTCTATTCCATTTGGTTTTATTTCTGTTTCTTCCTGTATGTTGTGAATTCTCAGGTTTGGTCTTTTGATTGTATTCCATCCCAGACATTTTGGAGCCAATGTTTCATGCCCCTATTTATTTTTCTTATGTGTGTCTCTTTGTAATATGTTTTTTATTTTATTTCTCATTTCTGAAATTTGTTTTTCTTGATAATGCTTTCTAGTATGGATTTATTTAGTTGACCATTTATTTAATTTCAGGTATTTCTGGCATTTGCTTGTTTGTTTTTCTTTTTCAGTGTTTCCATTTTTTGCTGAATATTCTTCTTCGTATTTGAAACTTTCTGTTTGTATTTAGTAACCTTTTCTTTCTATGGAAACTGTCTTGTTGAAGTCCTGAACATATTTCTCTATTTTACGCATCTGTTTGCTTGAATCCTCTATGTGATGATTTGCTCATTTTGCTTGAATCCTCTATATGATTATTTGCTCTTTTAAAAAGCTAGACTGTGGAGCTGGAGAGATGGCTCAGCAGTTAAAAGTACTGACTGCTCCTCCAGAGGACAAGCATTTGGTTCACGGTACCCACAACTAACTGTTACTCCAGCTCCAGGCTTCCAATCCTCTTTCGTCTTTGCAGTTACTGAACATACATGTGCTACACATGTATATATGCAGGTAAATCACTTGTAAACATAAGATGAAAAAAATACATCTATTAAAATGTTAGACAATTTTTTCTTACATGTTTCAGCTGCCTCTGTGATTAATTTAGAATCCCATTGTACAGAATTTGGGAGGCTGGGGATGAATCATGGTTTTAATTGTATCATATTTTCTGTTCTTATTCATCATGTTTTTACACCTCTGTTGGAATGGAGTTATCTTTCAGTTTTGAATTTTCCTTTCTTCTGACTTTATTTAGATATTTTCTGTTTTGTGAATCCTCCTAGTGTAATGTTTACATGAAGTTCAGCTATTGGGACTGGTGAAATTTGATGATGATTATGATGTGTGTGTGTGGGTCAATGATATAATCCTATCTTTGATCAAGAACCAACTATCATGCTGATCACCATATATCAATGGAGTCAAATTCATGGTTATGCTGAATTTCACAAATTTTATGGGCACACAAATGCAAATGTGAGTCCCATTGAACTTCACTAAAAGGCTGAGGGCTATAGTCAAAACCTCAAGTCCAAGGCACCCACTAGGATACTGCAATTGTACATTCCTGGTACTGCAACTTCTGGGACATCAGAAACAAAAATGCATTTCATATTGACCCTTTGGGCTCAAATCTCTCAACTAACTCTGGTCCCATTGGAGCCTAATCCACTGGAATTAGAGACCTAATAGTTATTTTTTAATTCTTTACCATCAAGTTCAATTTTTAAAGAATTTTATAACAATAAAACAATATGTTTATTTAAAAACAATGATGAAAATTTATGGACGAGATTTTCATTATATCCAATAGTAAAAAAGATGACGAACAGATTATATGCTATTGTTGAAGACCAAAGCCTGTAGTGATGCATGGCTACCCAAGTCACTGAGAGTAAGAGATGACTGAGTGTTTAAACCTGAGGAGGACATTTATGTTCCCTCTAATACACAGAGAACAACAAGGAAGAAGAGACAGAAACAATGTGAGAGCAGAGATAGGGAAAATGGCTGTAAAAGGCTACATTCTGGATATAACAGGCAATAAAATTCCAAATTTCCAATAGATATGGCTGGTCTTAATGACCTGCAATGGACCTGAGTAAATCTGGGTGAATATTTATAAATGAAGCAAAAAGGCTCACAGGGCTCTCCCCCATTCTGGTGAACTATGGTTACTGACGGATTCCAAGAGATGGACAGACATTACCTTCGGTTTCATACCCTACTGATTATCCCATCAGGTTTCAGTGGATAGCTCTCTATACCCAATGTCATAATAAATGCCTCTGGTTAAACTCTGTGTCACCAAACAAGAAAAGGATATGAAGGGGTGATAGTAATTATAGAAAGGTTAGAGGGTGGTAAACGGGTTGAGATAGGTTGAGAGCATGGGGGTGGCAGTAATCAGAATGCATTCTATTTATGTTTGAAATTGTCAATAAACACAGTTAATAAATGTTTTTGTTTGTTTTAAGAAAAAAGCCTCAAGTAATATGGGACAGTTTTTAGCAAATTAATTATCTAGTACTGTCTTCATTTCATACCATCAGGAGGACTGATTTGAACTTTTTTTTGACTGCATCAAATCAGTTGGTACTTATAATAGTTTGAATATAATTGACCTTCTTAAACTCATAGGGAGTGGCACTATTAGAAAGTGTGGCCAAATCCAGGTGTTCCTATAGTTGGACTGGGGTTTGAAGGGTCAGTCCAGGGTGTTTCTGATCTGATCTGTCTGCTCCCTGCCCAGGGAGGGGATGGGCAGTTGCAGAGAAGAAAAATGACCAGATGTGTTGGGAGGGGGAAGAGACCTTGAATAAGGATATATAGGGAAAGCTGAACACAAAGAAAATATATGTGTAGCAATCTTATTTGTATTTCTACCCTTGATAAGCCATGCTTATGATTCTTATCCTCTGTATAGTTATT